>JAYESA010000015.1:107347009-107424509 GCA_036927795.1 Iris macrosiphon | reverse complement strand
CTGCTTGGCGCATGACACTAATGTGCACTTTCGTACGGTCTTGCAATTATTCTGACTTTGGTGTGTTCGTTTATACAGGAACTGTCTCGGACTGCTCTAAATGTGATGGATTATGGAAAAATATCATAGTCACCATTGTTCGTGGTGAATAAGCACATTATCTGGAGGATTATTCGTAATCTTCTAACCTAGCTCACTGTAGCTTCTCTCTATATGCGGCCGGGGTGTATTGGCTGTATCTCGGGTCGAGTCCTGATGGCCTATCTGAGTGATAGCAGCGGGGCTAGTTATCCCAACATGGATTTTTAGTCATGTCCTTTCACATGACAGAGTTGGGTCTGCAGTGGCTCAGCTCTGTATTATGAGCTCCCTTACTATCCATCGGTACAGATTCTTTTCTCGTAATGAGTAGCTTACTGATGTGATGACCCAGACTGTGTTGAGCTACCGATTTTATACGCGTCGATGCCAGAAAAAGCATAACGGGGGTCCCCTTCTTTTCAAATGTGCTCATGATCTTGAATATCAATAAAAAATCCTTAAATGTAATGGACTTCCATATGTACTCATAATTTTGAATAAATTTTTTGTCTCCCTTCCTGTTTAGAAATTTTTTCGTTGCTATAAATATCGTGGTTTATGGGTACTATACCAGAGGTATTATGGACGTGTTACGACGTCACAACGGCAATAATGCCAAGCCCTATCAGAGGTAATATGGACGTGATAGGTTAGATTAGTTTCATTAAGGAAGTTTAGTGGGGACACCATCTGCGATGGTAGGGATACTGTAGTGTGGGACCTGTAGCTCAAGCAACGAGTCAGAAATAATGTGGATGTAACTGCCTTCTTTTTTAGGGAACACGAACAACTTATAGTTCAGAGGTAAACTACTTGTTTTGTAGAGATTTGGTGGAGATATCAATCAAAAGGGACAAGTCAGAGGTAATATAGATGTGAGTGTCTTCTTTGACGGAAAGAACGGCTTACAGTTCAGAGGTGATGTGGACATGAACAATTTTGCCTTGGAGGAGTTTCATGGATCTGTTATCCATTGCTCACTCGGGACTCCTGGGTACGGATAAGAGATTTATCTGTATGCTACAGATTAATTGTAAGTAGTACACTTTCATGTCACTTTGCTAGATTTTTTTATGCCTAGCTTTTGGCATAGTGTTTCTTCAGAAACTTGCCGTTGATTGGCATCATGAGCAAGTCACCGTTAGGCTTAGCTAGCCTGTATGCGCTACTAGAGTAGACTGTGTCTCTACCACAAAGGGACCTTTCCACTTAGGTTAGAATTTCCCCCTTTTTTTATGGGTCATGATCATTGGTCTTCTCACTGTAGAACAAGATTGCCAACTTGGAAAGTCCTTTCCTTCACTTTATTATTGATGTCACGACACGCACCCGGTTTAGGGCACGAGTGCGTGGGTACGTCCAGCCTACGCCGCAACATCGGCGGTAGAACGCTGTCTAGGTCATGTAACTATCTAATCAAACTCACGTGAATACCCAACTCCATAAGGAGACGTGGATATCATAAAATAATGCTAGAAATACTCAATCACATAAACTAAAGCACGATGAGATATCAAGGCAAGCAAGAAATACAAGACAAGTCTAACGACAAAATAATCATACCTGCAATCATTAACTTTCAATCCCCAAGTGTGTCAGAAACCAGTCTACTAAGGTCACAGTCAGGAAAAATATTTTCCAGTCAGGAAGGAGCAAAGTATATCTCTAAATAGCAGTTCTATATTAATGATATAAACTATGTAGCAATTCTAGATGGAAATATACCAGAAGCATGTATAGGTACGAGAAATAAAAGAAATACTGGAAATACTGTAAGTAAATGCAGGAGAAGAAACAATATGTCCATGAGCAAGAACCTATGACTAAGTGTATGAGTACTAGCTTTAACATATGATCGGCTTGGGAACTTGATCAGGCTGGTTACATGTGATTAGCTATGATTCTTGTAAGGTCAGGCTAATCGTTGGTTAGCTATGATGCATGTAGAGGTCAGGCTAATCACACGTAACAGCTATGAAGCATGTAAATGGTCAGGCCGCACCCGACGTGAGATGTGGGGTGAGCTATGATGCATGTAAAGTTGGGTATGATCACATATCTACACTAAAATACTTCCCACCCCCGACTGGTATAGTAGATCCAATCATGGTACGCTATGGCACGGGATTCCCTAGGGAGGTAGCAAGTCTCTCCGGAAATCAGTGTCTGTACATGCACAAGATAACAAGGAAACAAGTCTTGTACAAGCTACACCATGAATAAGGAATAACATCTCATGACGAGATCCGTGTATACCAATCCGTGTAACCAATGTGTCAAGAGCATGGATATCTACACTAGATACAGTGAACATAGGAGATATCATAAATTAGAAACTAATCAGAGAATGTACTCGCCTTGGGTCCTTAGCTGTCAATACCAATGTCCTGTCCCAGAGTATCGTCTGGAGAATCCGACAGTCCTATAAACATATACTAGTATCACTTGCATCAGATGCTACACTAACACAAAATAGAAATACACTGGCCTCAGGGCTATGCCAGGCATGGCTCTAGTCAACTAGGGTTATCTAGTAGGGATACGTATATAATACACATTTACACTCAGAGTATATACCAATAAAACGTATATAATATATATATAAGTGTCTATTAGTATTTGTACAAAATACTATATGTGTATATACACTAATAGATGTATATAAATATATATTTTTATACCAAAATACATATTTGTATATATATATCAATCAACCATTATATATATATAACTAATCAAAGAATGTATATAATGTCACACTTCTCAAGGTGATCCCAAATAAAATAGCAGTTCGTTCCAATGAGTCCGGAGCAGTCCAAATAGCTAGAAACTATATAAAGAAGTCCAAGATCGGAGTTCGACACAAAAATCGAGAAAAGGATACCAGGCTAATAGGGGAAAGGGTCGTTTGTTTGTAATTAAGGTAACACCTTAATTTATGAAAATTATTTCGAAATTATTTTGAACAATAATTACAAGTAAAAGTTTATTTATAAAAAATCTAGAATTTATGTAAAAGCCATCATATATTTTTATATCTATAGTAAAAATCGGTTACTAGTCCAATAAACAAATTTTGAACTAATTTTTATTGTTGAAAATATATTTTTAATTAACAATATAAACCCCAAGATTTATTATTTTTACATAATAAAAAACCCTTTTAATTATTACATAAAAATAAACTAATTACATAAAATTACTAAACTAATTATATTTAATTACTAAAATAATTACATATAAACTAATTGATTAATTAACTACTGATTAAGAATAATTAACTGATTAATAAATAATCAACTAAACTAAACTAATGTAAATTAACTAATTGATTAATTAATTAACTAACTAATCACATATAAACTTAACTTAACACAAAGAAATACAGAACTGAAGAAAGGAAAGAGGAAAGAGAAAATCGGCTCACGATGGGGGTTTCCGGCGTCGACGGTCGGGGAAGTCCGCCGGGTCACGCGGTGGTCGGCGGATTTGCTGAGGCGGCGGTCGAACTCGGTGGCGGCAACGGAGCTCGACGACGGATCGGCGAAGCTTGGCTCGAGGCGGCGGCGGGTGTTCGGCTCGAGGAGGCGGCGGATCTGCTCGAGGCGGCGGTGCTCGGTTCGAGGAGGCGGCCACGGCTCGACGGAGGAGGAGGTCCCAGTCGCCGGCGGCAGCGGGATCTAGGTTAGGGTTTGGATTCTGTGTCGGGGTGGATCGTGTCCGAGGCTGGACACGATGGTGGTATTATGGTATTGGGGGTGGATGTGTCCGGGTGTGTCGGACACAGAAATGATGTACTGTGGTAGGGATCTGTCCAGATGGTGGACACGAGGATGATGTTTACTGTGGTGGAGGTAGATGTGTCCGGGTGTGTCGGACACGAAAATCTGGTTGTAATATTGTAACCGGACACAGGAAATGAATGGATACGATAGGACACCCGGGGTCAGACCCGAGGCCAACACGGCTGACACAATAATGCTGGACACACGGACACGAGCACACAAAATGGTGGTGGTTGTTGGCTTGTGAGAATTTGTGAGGGCTAGCTAGGGTTTCTTGGGAATGGTGTGGGTGAGAGACTTTAAATAGGGAAAGAGGGTGTGGGATGAAGGGTGAAGATTGGCCCAATAATGAATGGCCAAGATTATACATGAATAAGTTCTTCATGTGGGAATGAGGGTGTGTTGGCTAGTTAATGGGAAATGGCAAACTTGTAAAATTTTAAAAAGACAAGATTATAATTTCAGAAAATATTTTAGGAAAGCTAACTGATTCCCAATTAGCTACTAATTAATCCATATTGCAAAAATCTTAAAAAGTATGAAATTTATTTATTTACTATCCCAATAAATATAAAATTTATTATATTTTATCAACTAGTCCTTCAAATAAAATTTTTTTTATTTAAAACAATAATTTCATGATTTTAAGCCAATAAATATTCGAAGCTATAGTATTATATTTACATCATTATTTATCTATTTATTTTATAAGAAAGCGACATTTAGGAAAAAATGATTTTGATAAAAGATTTTAAATCACCTTCTAAAATCAAACATTGTTCGAAAATCTAATACTAAAAATTCAAGGAGAAAATAATTTATAAACTTGATATTTAAAATAAATTAAAAATCTAATTATTTCGGAAATTTGGAAATCGGAGGTTACAATTGAAGGCGCCAAAAAGCCGAGCTTGATATAGCTCAATATGTTGTTGAGCTATGAGATATTTTTCATCGAGTGCCTCTAATTCCTGTAGGCGTCGCCGGTGGTTGTCTTCATCGGTCAGCTGATTGGAAAGTGCCACCCAAAGGGAAGTAATTTGGATCTCCAAAGGAAGTACAACTTTGCTTCCATAGACCAAGAAGAATGGTGTACAGCCAGTCGTAGTTTGGACCGTCGTATGATAGGCCCATAGACATTCACCCAGCTTCTCATTTCAGTCACGTTTGTTAGTTGAAACAAACTTTTTGAGTAGCTTGATGATCGTCTTGTTGAATGCTTCGGCTAATCTATTCGCTGCTGGATTATAGGCGGTTGAAGCTATGTTTTGGATTTGGTTTTTATCGTAAAATTAGAAAAAATTAGGGTTTACGAACTGTGGACCGTTGACATGAGTGATCCTGCGGGGAAAGACGAAGCGGTTGATGACGTGATGTTTAAGAAAAATGATCACGTTGGATTCCTTTACTTTTGCGAGTGGAACTGCTTCTGCCTATTTAGAAAAGTAGTCTGTAATAGCTAGGATGAACCGATGCCCCTTAGACAAGGGTGGACTAATCGGTCCTATGATATCTATCCCCTAAGCTTCGAATAGCCAGGACGCATGTCACGCCCCAGTCCCAAAAATACTTAGGACTAGGACACGTAAGCATGCCAGCCGCATGTATATAGCAACTCCAATATATGGAAACCATAGCACATGCGTATGCTGTATCATGGACAATAATTCATAAGTGGTAAAAACTATCACAAGTCAAAGGGCATAACTAAATCTCATCCACAGAAATCATATATAAGTAAAAAACCAATATCTATGAAACTAGATCTCAATATAAAGTATCTCAAGATGATAGTCGGATAAAAACAAATCCACTGCCGAACTAGATATAAAATAAACAAAATAATGTACAACAACTAATAATCATGAGGCTCGAAGAGAAGATCTCCTCGAAATATAAGTAGCAAGTCTGGATCCGCGCTCCTGCGAATACTCATGAACATCTACACCTGGAAAGGGACCAGGTCCTCAGAGGGACATAACAAGATACATAGAAGCATGCCATAAAGTAAATACTGAATAAATAAAATGGGTGTACTAACCATCTAAGTGAATGCAATTTGAGGACAACTTAGTACGTATGGAAAGTGTAGGCTCGACATATGCTGACGTAATTCACCAATCGTCATGACTGGCTAGTATATGCCACATATGCCCCCATACAAGGGCGCTATATAATAACGTCCAGCTCCGAAGAGCATGGCAGCAGTATATTATATCATCCATATCGCTCCGAAGAACGTGGCAGAGTATAGTATATCGTCCATATCGCTCCAAAGAATGTGACAGCAGTATAAAGGAAGTGAGTGTCCCATACGCCTACTAGTCGTCTTCTCCGCCCAATGTAGATATAAAAGTCATGATCACGACGTGGATATCTCATACTATAATGCAAGTCTCTATAGAAATAAATACTAAGCTAAATACCGTCACACATGTTGCTCACACCGATGGCCAGTCGAGTATGAGGCACGCGTCCTTACATGAACTCACTCTGTGACGTGCAATGATACGTGTCAAGGCCTGGGGAGTTATATCAATAACTCCACAACTTTAGGTGGGTCCACTAGACACTAGGTCAGACATAATCCTAACGTCAATGCCTTCGTTGACTACACCCGAGTCTCTCTCGGACACGGAAATTTATATAATATTAAAATAATAAATATGCAACCAATAAAATATAATTTAAACAGTACAACAAGGCAAGGTATAGTTGCCTGGTAAGAAAGCTGAGAAGTACCAATAACCTGCTTCTGAAGTCGCGCAGATAAATCCAATATCCTATATACATATGATATAATACAATATCAGTCATTATACTAGCACACACATAACCATAAATACACTAGACCCGGGGGTACGCTAGGGGTAACACTGGTCAACTAACACGGTCAATTACGCGACTAATTACGCGGGTGTCCTATATTAAATATGGTATCAAAATCAGACAGTCAAAATAACATGTGTCTAGGCCAGTATGTAAATGTACACAAGCCAGTCATCTAACATGTTTTGAGGGTCAACATGGTCAAGGTAAACACGGGATAATCTACAGGGTCCTAGGGTCGTACAATATAAATACATATATAGTCATAAGCATATAATTACTTATATAATACATCCATCCATCTCTCTCTCTCTATATATATATATATATATATATATATATATATATATATATATATATATATATATATATATATATCACTTAAATTCTAATACGCATATGTGTACGCGTACAAGTCATTGGGTTCACCATCTCAGGGTCCGATATCAACTAACAGTCATAAAGCAATACTCATGTCCTAATAGTATATACACAAGCTCACATAAAAAGGAGGAGAGGGACAGGTTCGAACCTCGGGGTACATGCACGAGAATGACAGTGACGACGATGAGGTTGATGATGATGACGATGGTGCGGTTGACGATGATGACGATGATGATGATAATGGTGATGTGGATGATGGTGATGACAAGGACGATGATGTGGATGATGGGAGGATAATGATAATAATAATAGGGGGTTGATGATGATGATGATAGGTTGATGATTGTGGGCTGCCAGAGTCTGGCCAGGGAAAGCTGCTCCGGCAAGGGTGACAGAGGACAGGGAAGCTGGGAAGGTCGGAGGAGTTCATGGTCAAGGAGGAGGACAGGGAGATGGAAGGGTATCGAGGTCAAAGTCGTCGACGGCTGTGCTGCTCGGTGACGAGGATGAACGGAGAGGAGGATCGTAGAAGAAGTGGTGGTCGTGGCAGGTGGTGGCGAGTGGCGGAGGAGATGAAGTCAAGGAAGACTCAGACGAGGTGACTGGTGGTGGTTGTCGACGTGTAGCGGGAAGGCGGTTCGTCGAGATATTCGACTGGCCGGAGGATGGTCTATAGAGGAGACGACGATGGTGGTAAAGGTGGTGCTGGCCTGGTGGCATCGTGGTCGAGTTGTGGGTGTTCAGGAAGAAGGTGGGAGGCTTGGGGTCATCCGGTGGTGGAGAGAGGAGGCCGGCCTGCTGTTGAGAAGGTCGGCGAGGAAGGAAGGGTAGTCCAGTTGCTCAGTCGGGGAGACTGCTCAACGCTCGGGGGAGGCTCGGCCATAGCTGCTGGCAGAGGAGATCGGGATCGAGTTGTATAGAGGATGACAGGGAAGTGGTTGGCTGTGATGGGTCAGGCACTGGGTGGCCGGCAACTTCGATCTCCGGCGAGGTTGAAGGGAAGGAGATGGAGGCTGGTGATGACAGGGAGCGGGGAGAGGACAGCGGGTCGGTGGTGATGGAAGGAAGTGCTGGCGGAGGAGATGAAGGTAGAGGCGAGGTGGTCGGCCAGGCTAGGCGGAGCTCCGGCGAGGTGGCTCCGGTGGACGGTGTGCGTAGGGAAGAAGGTGAATAGTATGGAAGGGGTCGGCTGTCTGATTCCTTTGGGTTTTGGTTTTAGGAAAAATAAAGGAGAAGTAATATTTATACATGTAGAATTTTTAGGTTTGGGGTTGACCTAGGATTAGGGCTTGGTCAATACTCCTTGGGATTGGGCCTTGGGCTCACATGGGGATATTTGAAGGCTATAGTTTGCGTTGTTTAAAATGCAAGGCTAGGGTTTAAATGAGAGGCGATGTTTGTGCGTTGCATATTCCAAAAATTCATGGGAAAAATTCACATGAACGAAAATAGGTTTCTTCATGTGTCATGTCTAATGGTGTGGACACCTTATTGCATTTTTGCATAAAAATGCCCAACAATTAGAAAATTGCTCAAAGATAGAAATTTGATTAATTTAATTAAAATTAATGCGCAAAGTGTTCTGGATTTAATTAGAAGTACATGGGGATAAAATTAGGTAGGACACAAGTATCATGGACATATAAGATTTAGAGTAGAATATTATCATTAATTGGGTTGCACAAAATGGGTCAAGATTGTGTCTCCAACTTCGATTGGAACGCACAAGGGTACAAAATTGAATTTATTTAGAATTAAATAAAAACGTCTGTGATGAATATTATGCGACTAAAATGTAGCACAAGAGAGCATAATTATAAGTTACACAAATGTTAGAATAGAAGACGGGCATGTCTAGGACGAGAGTATAAAATTTGTAGGAAGGCAATGGCTAATGAGGTGCTCCAATTATCGAAGCAACGGTAAGGTGCACTATGTTATATAAATATTGTATAATTAAATAAATGCCGTGTTCTATTTCTAATTAGATTCTAATTAGCCCTAATTTCTCTATCTAAGCCAAGTAGGCCTAATTTTGGGTGAGGGGTTTACAATCTACCCAACTTAAAATAATTTTGTCCTCAAAATTAAAATAAGGTATAGTCTGTTATTCCTTCACGTACATAAGGTAAGTCAATTGCAATCTCTTTGCGATAATTAAATTTCTAATCAAATCTATCGCAATTACTTCAAATTTAAGATAATCACTGGTCAATTCAAAATTTAACCTGTTGTGATCTCTTCTCACTTTTTTAAATCATCAACATCCAAATTTAAATTGAAGCCATATAACATCTTCAATATTTAATTAACCCACATCAATTTTTTTTCCATCACGATCTTTAGCTATCATAATCTCCTCTAGAAAACAATCCTAATCCAATATTATTCCTATTTTTACTTAAGAATTTTGTATTCTTCAAAATTTTAAATTCAATTCACATCCTCAATATTTTAAATAGGTAATTCAACAATCAAAATTTAACTTTTAATTCAAATTATCAATTTTGGAATTCAATCCGTCAATGTTCATGTTTAGAGTTCCATTTATTTTTCTTAAGATTTAAATAGATGATTTAACCTTCAATATTCAAAATTTAAATCATGTGCCCAAGCATAAATATTTGGTCAGAATATCAAGATATCAATTTTCCTTAAGTCCTCGTTATCTTAATCATTTTTCTAAAATTCTCCACATTTAAAATGACATAATCTCACAATCTAATCTTACTTGATCACAATCTAAAAGAAATTTCTCTCAAGTTGACAATGCAACTTCTACCCAACTTTAGAATTTACCCTTCTATCACCTAAGGCTCTTACATTTAAGAAAACTTATTCCTCAAATTTACTTAATCATGTTACTCAAACCTCAAAAAAATTTAACACCAAATATATTATATATGATATACCCTTAATCAGTTATAAAAGATAGTCATCTAGTAATGTGATTGGCCTATGGGGTATATCTAGTACTCTCTGTATATCAAACTTATACTAAGCACGAGGTTTCGTCTTTCCGAAATAAGGGAAGACGAAAAACAATAATAAAGAGTTCAAGGGGGGAGGTAATAGAATAGAAGTGTGGGGATCAAGGCATTTAAAGAATTCAAATGGGAATTGTCAAGGCAGTTGTGAATTGAAATCCTATTTTGGTAATTCCTATTCACATGCTCGTATCAGTACAGTTATGTAACTGATACGATATGCTCAAACATATCTAGAGGGCAAGTACATTCGTCTACTAATCACTATATATCTCAATCCACGTAAAGTAGTTATGCGAAGGGCAAACCAAGCGTACTATGGTTGATCAGACCGTAATACACTGATTTTGAAATATATTAGTGTAGCACTCCAATAATACATATGTCATGAACAAGCTCGATAAAGAATAAGCTTGCAAAAGTAGGCTATAATACCGGCATCAGTCAAGGTAGTACATAAAATATAAATACGCTGGATCATGTTGAAAGAAGGTACATAGTAATTCAAGTTCATAAAAAGAGTAATACTCTACAGTCTTTACAGTTGTCATACTAACTCCTTGTCTAAGTCGCTAGTCGACCAAATAGGGGAATGGACCTCTAAGTTCTACAGTCTGAATAAATACTATCGTCTTATGCTAGTATACAGTTAATGTCATTCAGTTACACTTCATTAAAAGGATTATGTGATACTAGGTTATGAGGCATACTACCCAACTTAAAATAATAAACTAATATTGTAACTGTCTTAAAGGAGATTCTACAGAATAACTTGGTCCTTGTAAATAAAGTAGAAACTATTGTTAGGGTATACGAGGGAAAGATCTTGGTACTGATTAGGGTATCCTATTGCATTATATAGGTAATGGTCATCTTAAGCCTTAGTCATAGTGCTTATAGAACAAGTGTCAATAGTAAGAATGGAAAAAGTTACTGGCTCTCAAGTGAAAGAGGATATAACTTGTATCAAGGTGTGGTTACAAATTACGTAATTTAAATTAAGAATAATAAATCATAATCGAAAAGAATAACTCAAACTTAAATTAAGAATAAATAACTCGCTACCAAGCACTAAAATTTCAAGATTACAACTATAACCCTAGCAAGCGCTATATCCTAACATAGAATAAAATTACTTGGCCTATAATCAGAAGGATTAGGTGGCAAGAGTTGTAGATAATGAAAAGAAAACAAAATTAGTCGTCGCACAAATTGCGAGTGCTAAGTTTTCAGAGGAACAAGATATGAAATTAAAAAAATAGAGGGACTCTAGATAATATTATGGGTTTCTAAGGGGGAAGGTGGTAGCTAATCTTTGTGTTTGAGGTTTGATCGAGGAAAATGTTATATTCGTTCCTCTTGGCTTCCTAAGGTACTGTCTGCTAGTATTAGGACAAGAACTTAAATTTATAGTTCTATAATACTATCTCACTATAAAAGTTAAGTTTTGGTCCTAATATTCAACCTTGGATTTCTATTGGTCCCTCAATGCTAGGGTCAAGCAATATGGTTGAATTTATAACTCACTTTAGTTGTGTCTATACTACTCTCAAGTCATCCCTAATTATCAAGGGATAATGGTCAATCATTCTACAGGTAAGGGTTGCTAGGGTTCATTAGGTAGTTTAAACTTAATAATGTATCAATGCCCTAGTTGTATTCTTAATAGGAATGTTACCCTAATTATCATCCTATCAACATGGATTCCTATATTTTAGCAGGGGCTATACTCAAGGAACTATTAGGGAAGCACATGAATCAAGCAGGATACAATTATTTAAATAGAACAGATGGAAGGAAGATAAGTCATAATCAATTATGGATGAGATCCTATACTCTAATCCTATTTGCAGGCTTGCTCGGTACAGTAACATTACCGAGACAATATGCTCTTGACCTGCATGGGCCACTACTAAAAATATGTTACGCCCCAGTCCCAAAAATACGTAGGACTAGGACACGTAAGCATGCCAGCCGCATATATATGGCAACTCCAATATATGGAAACCATAACACATGCGTACGCTGTATCATGAACAATAATTCATAAGTGGTAAAAACTATCACAAGTCAAAGGGCATAAATAAATCTCATCCACAGAAATCATATATAAGTAAATAACCAATATCTATGAAACTAGATCTTAATATAAAGTATCTCAAGATGACAGTCAGATGGAAACAAATCCACTGTCGAACTAGAATATAAAATAAATAAAATAATGTACAACAACTAATAATCACGAGGCTCGAAGAGAATACCTCCTCGAAATATAAGTAGCAAGTCTGGATCTGCGCTCCTGCGAATACTCATGAACATCTATACCTGGAAAGGGACCAGGTCCTCAGGGGGACATAACAAGATACATAGAAGTATGCCATAAAGTAAATACTGAATAAATAAAAGGGGTGTACTAACCATCTAAGTGAATGCAATTTGAGGACAACTTAGTATGTATAGGAAGTATAGGCTCGACATATGCTGACATAATTCACCAATCGTCATGACTGGCTAGTATATGCCACATATGCCCCCATACAAGGGCCCTATATAATAACATCCAGCTTCGAAGAGCATGGCAGCAGTATAGTATATCATCCATATTGCTCCAAAGAATGTGGCAGCAGTATAAAGGAAGTGGATGTCCCATACGCCTACTAGTCGTCCTCCCCACCCAATGTAGATATATAAGTCGTGAACACGACGTGGATATCTCGTACTATAATGCAAGTCTCTATATAAATAAACACTAAGCTAAATACCGTCACACATGTTGCTCACACCGATGGCCAGTCGAGTATGAGACACGCGTCCCAACATGAACTCACTCTGTGACGTACAATAATACGTGTCAAGGCCTAGGGAGTCATACCAATAACTCTACAACTTTAGTTGGGTCCACTAGATACTAGGTTAGACACAATCCTAACGTCAACGCCTTCGTTGACTGCACCCGAGTCTCTCTTGGACGCACATAATTATATAATATTAAAATAATAAATATACAACTTCAAGAAAGTCTACAATACCCCATTCAACGGGACTGAGGACGCAATCATAGCTCTAGATTGGTTGGCCGAACTTGAAGATCACTTCGCTCTGCTAGAGGTCCCCGAAGAAAAGGGCGTCACCTGTGCGCAACTACAGCTCCGCCTCAACGCACACGATTGGTGGGACGTGCATCAACGATATCTCGAATTTGATCACGGAGAGGAGGCGATCTCGTGGACAACTTTTTATTCTGCGTTCGAAGAGGAGTTTGTATCCCCTCCAGTACAACGTCAGATGGAGAACGAGTTCGTACAACTGAGGCAAGGCAGCATGACAGTCAAACAGTACTCCACCGAATTCAACCGACTCTCCAAATTTGCTAGGGCCTATTTACCTGATGTAGCGAGTCGAGCTAGAAGGTTTGAAGGTGGTCTACGTCCTGCCATCCATGCGCACGTCGTTGTTCATCAGTATCGGACAATGCGTGAAGTCATGAATCACGTCCTATCATTTGAACCACAGTATCCTCATGTTGCTGCCGGCGCTGTGCACACATCCAGTCACAAATGCCAAAGCAACGAAGGAGGAAACACCGCTGTAAAGTGCCGCAATAACGGTGGTCCGCAGAGAGGGCAGCTATGTCACTTCTGCAAGAAGCCAGGGCACCTGGCCAACGAATGTCGTCTGAAACAAGGATTATGCCTCATCTGTGGCGATACAAACTACAGAATTCGTGACTGCCCCAAATACTCTGCTAAACATCCTTAACGTAACGTTCCCTGATGGTAGGTCCTGTTCCTAAGTTTCGGGACGAAACTTCCAATAAGTTGGGTAGGATATAGCGCCCCGTTCTCCCGGTACAGAGAGCGCGGCTAAGAAACACAAGACGGTATAGTTCGATCGAGATAGATTGAATTAAGAACTCATCCTCGTTATGGATTTGTTTCTTCGGAATCGATTTCCATATTCAGTGGACCGTGCCCCCAGGATCGACTTAGCGGCAGAGTCAGGAAGGACCTCTCCGCTGCTATCTTTTATTGTCTCGGTTTTCGATGTCGTTTGTTGCTTTCGTGCTTTGAGTTAGTTTTGGGATTTGCTTGTTTTTCTTGAACGGTTTCGATGGTTTTTATTGTTTTCGTTCATTGAACTGCACTTTAATTCCGAGATTGGAAAGAGTAGAAGGAGTATTGATCAAGCTGTTCGTGATGCAGGTGAACGAGCAGTAGGCGGCTTGCGAGCGGAGTCGTGAAGCACCTCTTTCCTTCTTCTTTCCTTCCAACCAAGTGAGTGGCTACCAACCCGATTAGCTAGCCTTGCTTCCAGTCTTCACAACTAAAAACTCTTGCATTCTGTTGCCCCGATCAAACGATACCAAGTAATAACTAAAAGAAACCAAGATAAAAAGTGAATAGACTTGGTTCATTATGCTTGTCAATAAACTTATGAACGGTTATATCTTTGCATGCTTGTTCATTCGGAATGTTTATCATATGCATAGATACAAGTTTCAATGTATAAAGCTATATCCTGAATGCATGAATATAACGTAGTTGTAATGTAAAATGAATCATGCAATACTGCTTGTCTTGTACTCATGTAGCCTCAGGGCAAATCATGTAGCCTCCGGGCGAATGCTTATTAACGTAGCCTCCGGGCGAATGATTGTTAATGTGCGATCACGGACAACTTGTGCATAAGGTATAGTTCCTGTGGGCGGCTGCTGGGGCATTGGCACCGTTTCGACTCCGGACGGAACTAACATTTAGTCTCACGTACTTGGACGGGATGGTATGCGACGCCTCACGTTCTTGCATGTAGCAAACCATCTTCGTCATTGACTAGTATCCATTATGGCAATCAAGCCAGTGATCATCGTGTTTATTTAAACCAGTTGCAAACTAACTTGTGTCTTCGTGGTAGGGAAGGCATAGTAAGTATTGTGCAGGTGATTCAGACGGTCAGGTAAAATCTACAGAACGGTGGCACATTTATTTTCAGTAAATTCTATATGCTGCTTACTTGTAAATGAACTAAGGCAAGATAGAAACCCACAAAATATGCATGCTTTATTAAAACAACGTGTTGATTGGTATAGTTCGGTTAGCTCGCCTTCACCATTATGTTTCGACATGCTGACCCTCGTTGAAACAGGTTCTCCGCACTAAGGCAAACCGAGCGAGGAGCCAAAGTCGTCTTCCCGATCTAGTCCAGCTGTTAGGCGCATCCTGATCGCGCCGCCTTTTGAAGTACTTGAAGAAAGGAGATTGCACTCTTCATACACAATGCAGCTCCGTGGCAAAGCTATCCTCCAGCCAGGAGGTCTATATCTTTTGAAGTTTAGTAAAGGGATATAATGTACATGACTGCTATCATATTTTGAGTCAACACTTTTGTAAGCCCGTGCGGCATATTAGCTGACTCGTTCAAGAGTTTGTAATAGATGACCATTATCAATAAAGATAACTTTTCCATGTTTCAACTTGTGTTTAATTTATCTGCGTACTCTGAATATGTGCTCGTTATGCAAAATACTTTAGCCTTGTGCGGGCGCAACCCCAGGCCCGCACGATATCACAATTCGGGAGACGCTCCAACGATTCTACAGAATTGGGTCGTGACAGAAGCTCCTCCGGTGAGGGTGACGGAGGACAGGGAAGCAGGGAAGGTCGGAGGAGTTTGTGGTCAAGGAGGAGGACAGGGAGGTGAAAGGGTGTCGAGGTTGAAGTCGTCGACGGCTGTGCTGCTCGGTGAAGAGGATGAACGGAGAGGAGGATCGTGGAAGAAGTGGTGGTCATAGCAGGTGGTGGCGAGTGGCGGAGGATATGAAGTCAGGGGAGACTCAGACGAGGTGACTGGTGGTGGTTGTCGACGTGCAGCGGAAAGACGGTTCGTCGAGATGTTCGACTGGCCGGAGGATGGTCTATGGAGGATACGGCGATGGTGGTGAAGGTGGTGCTGGCCTGGTGGCATCATGGTCGAGTTGTGGGTGTTCAGGAAGAAGGTGGGAGGCTCGGGGTTATCCGATGGTGGAGAGAGGAGGTCGGGCTGCTGTTGAGGAGGTCGACGAGGAGGAAGGGTGGTACAGTTGCTCGGTCGGGGAGACTGCTCAACGCTCGGGGGAGGCTCGGCCGCGGCTGCTGGTGGAGGAGATCGGGGTCGAGTTATGGAGAGGATGATAGGGAAGTGGTTGGCTGTGATGGGTCAGGCACTGGGTGGCTGGCGGCTTCGATCTCAAGCAAGGTTGAAGGAAAGGAGATAGAGGCTGGTGATGACAGGGAGCGGGGAGAGGACAGCGGGTCGGTGGTGATGGAAGGAAGTACAGGTGGAGGAGATAAAGGTAGAGGCGAGGTGGTCGGCCAGGCTAGGCGGAGCTCCGGCGAGGTGGCTCCGGTCGACGGTGTGCGTAGGGAAGAAGGTGGATAGTATGGAAGGGGTCGGCTGTGTAATTCCTTTGGGTTTTGGTTTTGGGAAAAATAAAGAAGAAGTGATATTTATACATGTAGAATTTTTAGGTTTGGGGTTGACCTAGGATTGGGGCTTAGTCAACACTTCTTGGGATTGAGCCTTGGGCTCACATAGGGATGTTTGGAGGCTATAGTTTGCATTGTTTAAAATGCAAGGCTAGGGTTTAAATGAGGGGTGATGTTTGTGCGTTGCATATTCCGAAAATTTATGGAAAAAATCCACATGAACGAAAAATAGGTTTCTTCATGTGTCATGTCCAATGGTGTGCACACCTTATTATATTTTTGCATAAAAGCGCCCAACAATTGAAAAATTGCACAAAGATAAAAATTTGATTAATTTAATTAAAATTAATGTGCAAATTATTCTGGATTTAATTAGAAGTATATGGAAATAAAATTAGGTGGGACACAAATATCATGGATATAGAGGATTCAGAGTAGAATATTATCATTCATTGGGTTGTATAAAATGGGTCAAGATTGTGTCTCCAATTTCGATTGCAATGTACAAGGGTACAAAGTTAAATTTATTTAAAATTAAATAATAACGTCTGCGACGAATATTGTGCGACTAAAATGGAGCATAAGAGAGCATAATTGTATGTTACACAAATGTCAGAATAGAAGACGGGCATGTCTAGGACGAGAGTGTAAAATTTGTAGGAAGGCAATGGCTAGTGAGGTGCTCCAATTATCGAAGCAACGGTAAGGTGCACTATATGATATAAATATTGAATAATTACATAAATGCCGTATTCTATATCTAATTAGATTCTAACTAGCCCTAATTTCTCTATGTAAGCCAAGTAGGCCTAATTTTGGGTGAGGGGATTTATAATGCAATGGTAGGGTATAGGAACTCCGAGGGTTGGTGGAAGAAGTCTGCATGGATTTGGCACATTCGACACTTTCTTGCGTATTTAACAGCGGCTGCCACCATTGTTGGCCAATAATAGCCCATACGTCGGAGATAACCTTGAAGCTTAGGTCCAGGTTGAGGAGCACCACAAACACTGTCATGAGATTCGCAGAGAGCTTATTTTTATTCTGCGTCTAATAGGAATCATAGCAGAAGCCCGTCTAGAAATGACGATACATTATTTTAGTGGCTATATCATAATAGAATTAGAGGGAGCGTCTTCTGACGACAGTGGCCTCCTTCGGATTATCCGGAAGGATCCCATAGACTGCGAAGTCTATTAATGGGAGTCTCTAATATTTTATATTGGTATCGACGTCCATAGAGTGGCTTAATTTAAAGCATAAGTTGCTCTTTGGGTAGACTAGTTCTTGACCCGCCACTGTGACTAATAGATGGGTCTTGATTGGAGTTGCCAAAGAGGAAGCAAGTCCGACGAGTGCGTCAGCTTCAGTATTTTATAGCCACGATACATGTTCTATGAAAAACTTTGTGAAAGTGGAAATCATGTTGACGACAGCCTTCTGCGGGACAAACACCATATCGTAGGGCGATAGCAGGATTGCTCATATGGCCAGGCGAGATTTAAGTGCTCCTGGTTTGGTCATCAGGACTCTGAGAGGGTTCACTCGAGAGATCACTTGTATGGTTTACCCTATCAAGTAATGGCGTGTCTTTTGGACGACAAATACTAGAAAAGACACTCTAATTACTAGAGAAGACACTCTTTCTCGACCGAATTATATCTGTGTTCCACGCCGATCAAAGTTCTGCTGAGGTAGTAGATAGCTTACTCATAGCCTTCGTCGTTATTTTGAGCGAGAAGAGCACCAAGAGATTGCTCAGACAAAGAGTAAGAAGGGCTTTCCCACAACTGGAGCCACCAACACCAGGGGTTCGTGAGATACTTCTTAATCACTACAAGAATAAGTCAAATTAGCGACGTAAAGCAACGTCGCTAAATGGCCAAAAAATGTCGCTAAATAGTTTTAGCGACGTCAGTAGCGACATTTTGGTGAAGTTACCTTTAAGCTAGTCACTGACAGGAAAATGTCGCCAAACGTTGCTATTTCGACATTTTCTAGCGACGTAGATGCCTCACTATATTAGCGATGTTTAGCTATGCAACGTTGCTAAATTAGCGACATATATTTTTGTCGTTATATGTCGCTAAATTAGCGACGTGGATAGCGACGTATTTAGCGATGTATATAAACGTCGCTAAATGTCGCAAAATATCGCTAAAAATATCGCTAAAGATACTAAAAAAAGAATATTGAATTATTTCCAAACTATTCTTCCTGTGCAGTTTATTAATTCATAATTTGTACAAATAGACCCGGAGCAACCCTCCGTTGAATTTGTTGGGTTCGTCGACCCCCTTCGGTTGAACACTCAACACCGGTAAATTAACATACATTTAATATGAATAATATAATAAAATTTGAAGAAAACAAAATATTGAGATTACAAACCGAATCACTAGAAAATCTCGTCGTAAAGAATATAGCAAATATCCACACTGAGTCTGAAAGCATCATCCTAAAGAATACAAGAAATAATGTCAGAATGCCTCAAAAATAAAGAATATTCATAAATGACCAAATATCATAGGTCTGAAACACAAACAATCAATAAATGGCCCTAACTAGGACTACTGCGGATCTGCAGGAGGATGACCACTGGCGCGCATGAGGGATAAGAACAGATCATACTACTCCCTTAAAATTGACATCGATGTTGATGGAGAAGGCAGTAATATCGGTGGAGTCTGTGTCGATGTAGGCGCACCAAGAGGACGTATCTGCTCCAACTCTGCTAGTCGCTGGTTGTATAAATCCATGGTAGATAATAGTCTCGTACTTCTATGAACCATTGAATCCTGCATCATCGTCAGCCTCTCGCCCATGTACAGCTGTGATGCATGCAACTCCGTCATGCTGCGCTCTGTCGACGCTCTAAGATCAGCTGTCATATCCCGGAGCTCCATGATGATACGCTCGAGCATATCAAATCGTGCGATGAGCGTCGCATCGTCCGCCTGTGGCTGGGATAGGGGATGCTCCTCCATCCTTCGTAGCAACTTGTCACGGAGATACGTAATCTGACGGTCAACGGTCTCCTGGACTCGGGCCGACGACTGCGAGGGCTGTGGGGAATGCACACTTGCGAGGGAGGCCCTAGATGACTGCATCACAACAAGGGCGCCATAGGATCCCGTACCGTAGTACGTACCCCTTTGGAGACCACCAGCGGCGGTCACCCACAGCTCGTTCGCCGACGGAGCTAGAGAGGGCTACTACCATCCTCTCCCGCTGTAGGTGCACTAGCAGTCGCCCGCTCGCGCAACCTAAGATACTCGGCCTAGAAAATTTTGGATACTTGATAATTGCCTAAGTTATATTAAAATTAGCACAAAGTAAAGTAATACTTACATAGGTCTGCGAGGCCCTCTCATCAATGAGATTTTTTCCCTTTCGATGGGTGGCCAGGAAGACGGTTACCATGTTTGCATCCTCACCCCTCTGTACCTGTTAAAAATATATTATTTAGTATAAAAACTAAACATTTTTTCCTACTACTATTTTATCGTACTTGTATTAAAATAATATATCTGAAATAAAAAAATATACCAAACGATGAAAATATTCTGTCATCGGAATCGAGCCTCCACACCACTTTGCTGCCTTCCGCCTAGCCGCCTTGGCCTTCTCAGACCTTTCCTTGTATCTCAGATCGTCGAATCTAGCCCTAATTGCAGTCCACTGCTCAGGTGTGATCCAACCTTGGATCGGTTTTCCAATACGATCATGAGCCTTCTAGTTATCCAGAGCATCACGGATAAGCTTCAGAGTAGTTGATCCAAGGGCCACCATAGTTGTTCCTCAGAAAGAGGCCCAGGCATCTCTATACCAACAAGGGACAATATCTATACAAAGATAATTATTTTTATCGAAAAAGTCAATATATGATGAATAAAGAAATACACGATATATATGATGCTAAACCATATAATTAACTTACTTTATACCGTCGGCCCAAATATCTGCCCTCGTCTCCTCCGGAGGTGCGCATGAAGGATCTTGCTGATGCTCGGACGACGTTGGCTCGACCTCCTTTATATACTCATCTGTCTCCATGGTTCCGTCAGCAGAAGGAACGCTGGACGAGGGAGTACTATCAGGCCTGGAACTACTCGTTCCAGGAGTGATGCCACGTAACATCATCGCAGTCGGGGATGTGACTGGTCGATATACTGGAGTACTAGGTGACGAGAATCCAGAACCAACAGTAGGCAGTACCGGAGGAGCACTCCGTCTACCTCAGAACCTACTGAACCCTCCACATCGTCGTGTCATACCTGATAACAATATATGATGAGAAATACACAAATATATACACAAATATATAGTACATTCTACAGTCAAAATGTTATGCATATCTCGCAACATTTATAGAATTGTACAGTAAATAACTAGTGGTGTCACAAATCTAAATGGATAGTATATTCTACAGTCAAAATGTAATATATATCTTCGTCAAAATAGTATATTCTACAGTCAAAATATAGTACATTCTACAAGCAAAATATTTTATTTTCAATCATCTTCAGAAAATTTATCTTGTTCGCCTTCCTCGTCTTCCTCTTCCTCTTCTTTCTCATCTTTACTTTCATCTACTTCGTCTTCGTCTTCCTCTTTGGATAATTCTACATCTTCTACATTATTACTCATGTAATGAGTCACTTCCGTTGAGTCAACATCTACAATATTTGTTACAAGAGGTAGTTGGTCCTCCTGATAAGCTATTTCGTCAACGTTAAAGATATTTGTAGCTTTAGTCTTGCATACTGTCCACCAATCTGACCTCGCTGTCCCTCGTCTAGGATAAGTTATGAAGTACACGAGCTGAGCCTGACTTGATAGAATAAATGGTTCGTAGCCTTAATATCTACGCTTGTAGTTTATATCCACAAGGCCATGCTTGTCAATTTTCCAACCTTGATCTTGAATCGGGTCAAACCATTCATACTTGAATAGCACAATCTTAGTAGGTTCTATGCCGTAATTATATATCAACTCCATAATCGATCGTAAGATGCCAAAGAAATTATTGCCTAGATCGATGTCTTTGTACTTCGAAGATTTGATACACAAATAACTATTTTTCGTGGAATCAAGATCCAGAAAGCTGTCTCTGATCGTAGCATTTATTGACTTGAACCTAAACTCATTCACACAGAAACTTGGCCATATTTTGATGACAGTAATTAGTCCCTTGGCTAGAGTTCTAATAGATTCAGTCTCGGGTGTTATTAGACGATCGACCTAAATACCAAAGTAGCGATAGTAAGTTATTTATTGTGCAAGTGCAGAAAGAAAAAGTAATTACCAAGCTCCTTACATATGTGCTCAACCAAGAAAAAAAAATGGTGACTCATTTCTTGTTCTAATTCTTCGTCTGTTATGTAGGGTCTAACCGGCCTCAACTCATAATTATATATGCTGAAAAATAACGAAGCAACCGCTGATTAGTAGCATAATAGTAGCTTATACTATTACATTGAGATGACGTAAACATGGACATATTAATTAATTATTCCTCTAGCTTCTCCACTCCATCCTCGTCGCAATTGAGCAATATATACAACTGAACAGCCCTTAGCTCGTTGTCATTCAAATATCTCTTCTTTATTTTTCCCGAAGGCTTTCCGGACGTATTGAATATTTTAAGTATTGCATCATTAGATTCCTGATATCTGTCGCCGTTTCTCGGAGCTCTTATTCTATTAGTAGCAACATGAGGTTTAAAATACGTCGAGCAAAAGTTTATAATCTCTTTGAGAACATAAGCTTAATAAATAGATCCCTTAACCCATGACTTATTTTTTTTACCTTTCTCTTTAGATGATTAAGATACCGCTCGAAGGGATACATCCACCGATAATCGACAAGACCACCAACACGTGCCTCATAGGAAAGATGAATTAGCAATGCTCCATAGAGTCAAAGAATCCAGGAGAAAATACCTTCTCGAGCTTGCATATTATTATTGCAATATCCTTCTCTTGTTTTCTAGACGATCGACGAGCAACTTAGTAGAACAAAGATCTCTGAAGAATATGCTGAGCTTTGTCAATGGATCCCAAATGACCCGCGGTAAGAATTCCCGAAATGCAATCAGAATTAACCTCTCCATGAATACGTGACAATCGTGGATCTTCATACCCGCCAGTTTGTTCTTCTTGAGGTCGACACATCTTCTCAAGTTCGACACGTGTGGTGCCTCGTTTCCCTTATTCGGGGAGCGCGGCTAAGAAATACAAGACGATATTGTTCGATTGGGTTAGATTGAAACAAGATCTTATCTTCGTTATGAATTTGCTTCTTCGGAATTGATTCTCATATTCAGTGGACCGTGCCCCCAGGATTGACTTAACGGCAGAGTCAGGAGGGACCTCTCCGCTGCATCTTTTGTTACCTCAGTTTTCGCTATCGCTTGTTGCTTTCGTGCTTTGAGTTGGTTTTCGGATTTGCTTGCGTTTTCTTGAACGATTTCGATAGATTTTATTATTTTAGTTCGTTGAACTGCACTTCAATTCCAATATTGAAAAGAGTGGAAGAGGTATTGATCAGCTGTTCGTGGCAATACAGGTGAGAAAGCAGTAGGCAACGCGTGAGCGAAGTCCTGAAGCACCTCTTTCCTTCTTCCTTCCAACAAACTTGTGAGTGGCTTATATTCGATTCAGTTGGCCCTTCTTCTAAGTCTTCAAACCTAAAAATCTTGCATTCTTGTTTGCCCTGATCAAATGATACCAAGTAATAACTAAAAGATGTTAAGATAAAAATGAATAGACTTGGATTATATTGCTTGTCATTCAACTTGGGAACTGTTACTTATTTGTAAGCTTGTTCATTTGGAATGTTCATCATATGCATAAATAAAAATTTAGAATGTATACTCTTCTTTAAATTATGCTATGTATAGAACTCATCCTACAATGCAATAAACTGATCAGGGAGACTATGAAAAATGAATCATGCAATGCCACTTGTTTTGTACTCATGTTGCCTCAAATTTTGCATAAATTGATAACTTAATATAGACGCCGTTTGATCACGGACAACTTGTGCACAAGGTCAATGGTTCCTGCGGACGGTTGCTGGGGTACTAGTGCCAATCCGATCCGGATGGAACTCCATGATAGTCGCATATTTCAGACAAATGACCTGCAATATCCATGATCACTGCGTTGCATGTCATTTCATCATTGTACTATACTCGTCCCTTGTTGCATACGCCAGTGATCCTCTCGTATATCTAAACCTGTGCAAAGCTAACTTGTGTCTTCGTGGCAGGGAAGGACATGGTAAGTAATGTGCAGGTGGTTCAGACGGGCAGGTAAAAGTCATCGAACAGTGGCAAGTTCATTTCAGTAGTTTTCATATATATTGTTTGCTTGTAAAATGAACTAAGATAAGATAGAAAGACCACAAATAAATATGCATGCTTCATCTAAACAACGTATTGATTGGTATAGTTGAGTTAGCTTTCCTTCACCAGTATGTTTCGATGTGCTGACCCTCGTTGAAACAAGTTTTCCGCACTAAGGAGATCCAAGCGAGGAGCCGAAGTCATCCCCCAATCCAGTCCAGCTGTAGGCACGTCTTGATCGTGCCACCTTTTGACGTATTTTAAAGCAAGGAGCTAGCAACCTAACTCAATACAGCTTCGAGGAAAAGTCATTGTCCCGCCAGAAGGTCTTATATTTTGAAGTTTAGTAAATGATGTAATATACAGGACAACTATCTTATTTTGTGCCAATTTTTGTAAGTCCGTGCGGCAACCTTATGACTCGTTCAAGAGTTTGTAATAGATGTTCATTATCAATAAAAAAGAAAATTTCCATGTTTTAACTTGTGTTTTAATTTATCTGCGTACTCTGAATATGTGATCGCTATGCAAAATACCTTAGCCTTGTGCGGTGCGCAACCTAGGCTCGCACGGCGTCACGCCCGGGGGACGACTATTGATTCCATGAAATCGGGGCTGACAATACGTACCCGTCTGGAAATTTTAGACCCTGAATCCACCTACAAAGTCTTCCTTTATCCTCCTTATCCAGTGAAAAAACTGACTTAGGCTGCTTTAACTTTCCATTCCTCTCCTCTATCAAATGCAACGCAGGACGTCTATATATTTCTTCTAAGTCCAACCTGGCCTTCGGATTGTCTTTCGTCTTCCCCCTTACCTCAATTAGAGTATTAATTATGTTTTCAAATACATTTTTCTCGATATACATGACATCAAGGTTATGTCTGATCAGATTGGTGCTCCAATATAGTAGATCCCAGAATATACTCCTCTTCGTCCAGTTATGGGTGCGACCAAATTTGTCACACTTGTACCCCTTAGCAGGCTCTTCGATAGCACTTGGTAAATCTTTTACCTCTTCCCATATCATGTATTCGGGCCACATTGGCGGTGAATTGTCCTTCTCTATAACGCCCACATGAAAAGCATTTATATTCCTCCGATACAGATGATCCTTCGACAGAAATTGTCGATAAAAATCGAAGAAGCACTGTTTGCCTCCGTATTTCAAATGAAAAGCCTTAGTACGGTCCATGCAATACAGACAGAAGAGACGACCATGAGTTCTCCATCCCGATAACTTTCCATAGGCCAGAAAGTCGTTGATGGTCCACATAAGTGCTGCCGTCATCTGAAAATTCTGCTTTCTGAAAATATCGTACGTGTTGGCACCTACTTTCCACAGCTGATTCAACTCATCTATCAAAGGCTGTAAATATATATCGATGTTCCTCTTCGGATTGTTCGAACCCAGGATAATAATGGTTAGGAACATATACGGAGTCTTCATGCACATCCAAGACGGTAGATTATACGGAGTGACGATCACAGGCCAACACGAATATTAGGAGCCCAAAAGTCCGAATGGGGTAAAACTGTCGAAGGAGAGCCCCAATATGATATTACGCAGATCCGAAAAAAAATATGGATACTCTCGATCAAAGTGCTTCTATTCTTCTCCATCGGATGGATGATCCAATACTCCTTTGATCTGTTTCTACCTGTACCAACTTATATTTTTTGCAGTCTCCTTCACCATGAACAACCTCTGCAACCTCAGCATCAAAGGCAAGTAGTACATCAAATTGGTAGGCTTCTTTGCACTGACAGACTTTCCTCTTCCAGTCGCCTTATAGCAATCAGCACCATAGAATCTGCACGTATCTTCATCCTTGTCGTCTTTGTAGTACAACATGCACTCATTGTAACATGCATCGATTTTCTCGTATCCCATCCAGAACGATCTCACCATCCTCTTATATAGGTAAAAGTCTTTAGGCAACTTTGCATCCTCTGGTAAGATCTCTATAATTAAATCCATCAGTCGGTTATAACATTCTTGCGACATGTTAAAATCGGACTTGATGCTCAACAATATTGTAACAACCTCCAACGGTGAATGATCTTCACAACCAGGATATAATAGAGTCCTTGCATTCTCCAGCAACTCCATGAACTTCGCAGCATCGATATTCAGTGCCTCCTCAGCTTAATCATGATTGTCCGGATCAAAACTATGCCCCGCCGCATCAAAAATCATGTTCACCCACCCGTCGTCGTAAGCAGCATGGTCGTGGACATCCATATACGGCTCCACATAAAGCTCCAACTCCGATGCTAAAGACACAAGTTCTCCGTGCGTGGTCCACTGATAGTAATTTGGCGTGAAATCCTTCGAGTAGAAATGATATGTGACTTCCACTTCTAGATGATATTTCAAGTTGCTACATCTCACACACAAACACTTAATTTTGGTACCATCCATGTACTAAGGGAACGCCTTGGCGAACTGCAGGAACTGCTGTACACTCTTAATAAATTTATCCCGCACACCATATATGTCATTAGGATGATGGTTGTACATCCACAAATGATGATGCAGATAGTAATTCATATCCATTTCTAGATACTTTTGCAAAAATGAATATACAATTACCTTCAAGTATATACTCATTATTAAATACAGTACATGCACTAATACTCCTAGTCCTAGCATATATACGTTAAATATAGTACATGCATTGATACTCACTGCTACCTTCAAGTATGGTTGTTTGAGTGATTGAGTGAGCTCGGGTCACAAGGGAGAGCAGTTCACAGTTTTTAGTGTGTATCATTTGGCAGTGATCAACTGAAGGGAGAGAAGTGTGCAGCTCTGTGCTAGCACAACAAGGGGGAGCACAACTAATCAGTGTGCAGCTCTGTGCTACCACAGCATAAGGGGAAGCATACAACAGTTTATAGTAGTAGCAGCTAGCTGTACTACACAGTGCAGCAGTAAGGAATCAGTGTGCAGCAATACTGTATAGTGCACAGCAGAAAGGATGTACAGTAGCAAGTAAACTCAGCAAGTAGCAGCAGAGCCAGTGCACTGCAAAGCCTTCAACAACAGGTTTAGCAGTCTGCAGTAGCCAATGCAATAACTCGTACAGCAAGAAGCATCAGCCCAAGTTGGATACGAGTTCTAGAAGAAGCCAATACCGTATCGTGTCTCAGCTTTGAAGAGTCATTCCCGTTTCCGTGTATACGACTCTCCTTGAGTCGAGATCTGCATCGTATTATATACACTGCAGATACGCAAGGTTGCATCTAAGCTCATACATCTAACTAGAAGCGAGATAGGGTTAGGGTCTGTGTCATATTTTATATCATGTCAGTGTATATGTTTGTGTCGTATCCCATGTCATGTCTATGTCTGTGTCTTGTTCGTGTCCGTGTGTCCATGGCTTTTCATGTCTTGTCTATGTTTGTATGTGTCCATGTGTCCGTGTCAATATTAGGGTTAGTATCTGCATGTGTTAGTGTGTCCGCGTGCATGTGTGTGTGTCCGAGTTAGGGTTAGGGTTAGTGTGTGTCATGTCGTATCGTGTCGTGTTATGTTATGTTGTGTTAGAGAGAGAGAGAGAGACAGAGAAAGGAGACAGAGAAAGGAGCTCACCGAGTGAGGTGGAGGGGCGCTGGAGAGAGAAGAACGTCGGAGGGAGGAGGAGCCGCCGGAGGGCGGAGGGGAGCCAGAGGAAGGAGGAGCTGACGGAGGGAGGAGCACCTCAGAGGGGGAAGGACGCGGCCGGAGGGGGGTCGCCGAGGTGGGGCGCTGGGATGGGAGGGTTTAAAATTTTGGAGATATCGAAGAAAATGAGGGAAAGAGAAATTTATCAAACTCTATATGAAATAAATTAGCGACGTCTGTCCAGACGTCGCTAACCGTCGCGGATATAATAATATACTGCGACTTAAATACATAAACGTCGGTAAACATCATAAATTAAAAAGTTAGCGATATTTAACGACTACCTAGCGATATTTTATATTATTATAATAATTATAGTCGCTAAACGTCGCTCCACGTCGCTATCACCGACGTATTATGATATTTTATATGGACGTCGCTAAATACCTATAATTCAGTGACGTTTTATTTGGACGTCGCTAAAAACGTTGCTATTTGGACATTTTTTGGTAGTGAATATAATCAAATGCTTGCTGACACTCCTCTGTCCAGGCGAAAGAGACCCCTTTTTTCATGAGCTGAGTAAAGGGTCGATGTCGTCCGGAGATATTGGCGATAAAACTCCTAATGTATGCCGAGATTCCTTGCAAACCATATAGTTCTCGTATGTTCTTCGGAGGGTGCATATCCAGAACAGCCTTAGTTTTCTCAGGGTCAATATGAATACCCTTTAAGATTCTGATAAAGCCCAGGAACTTGGTGCTGGAGACCCCCAAGAACGACTTGGTAGGGTTCATCTTGAGCTGGTGAGCTCGCATCAGTTCGAATATCGTCCCGAGATCATGAAGATGATCATCTTGGAATTGGCTCTTGACAGCGATGTCATCAACATAATATTCCACTGTCTTACGCAAGTGGTCACGGAAGATAGTGCTCATGGCGCGTTGTTATGTGGCACCTGTGTTCTTCAGATCAAAGGGCATCACTGTATAACAATATACCCCTATTAGTGTCCGGATGGCGTGTGCTTCTCATCGTCCAAAAATATTTTGATCTGATTGTAACCCGATAACCCGTCCATAAAGGACATACGCTCAAAGCCACAAGTATTTTCCATCATCACGTCTATGATTTGGAGAGAAAATTCGTTCTTTGGGGAAGCAGCATTTAAATCACGAAAGTCTATGCAGACTCAAATTTTTTCGTTCTTTTTGATGACATGGACGACGTTAGCTACCCAGTATGGGTATTATTCTTCTCGAATGAAGCCACTTGCTATTAACTTATTTACTTTAGCTTCGATGGCGTTCATAATGTCCGGACAGAATCGTTGTTGCTACTGCTTCATTGTCTTGGTGTTTGGTAGGATATTGAGCTTGTGTACCATTATGCGTGGATCCAAGTCTGGCATATCCTCGTATTTTTATGCAAAGACGTCAATGTATTCCCTTACTAGCTGGACGAGGGATTCGTGCTTTTTCTGTCGAGAGATTTTTACTAATGAAGATGGGTTTAGGAACCACATCGTTTCCCAAATCCACTTGTATAACCTCATTTTCAGTAGGAGGCTTCCGTTGCTCGAACCATAATTTCTATAGGGTTTTTAGTTTCTGAGCCCACGGTTCTATTTCGAAGAGTTAGATTGGATGCTCATCGTCCTCTTCTAGATTAGCTGATACCATATTATTGGACAACACTTGTTTGAGTACCTCTCCATTGCTAACGTCGGAGTCCCAGGCGGAAGATCGCAAAGAGTGAGAATGCGTGTCATCTTCTTCCTCTGAGCCCTCAAGGGTGGTAGAAGGAGTGATATACCCAAAACCATGGCCGGTTCGTTAGTAATACGTCTCTGGTTTGCCTTTTGGGGCAAAGTGACGCAGTGGCAGTCGTCGACCGTAGCCATAGTTTAGACCTTGGTCGCTCTTCATATCATATCCCATTTTCTGGACAATATGCTTAGTCTGGATGCTGTAGCGGTGAAGTCACATTCTACCACTTTTCGATTCTAGCTCGTCTATAAGGAAGTCCCGACAACCTTCGACTCTTCCGAAGATGATAGGTTTGTCTCCTTTCCTTCTTGTTGGAATAACAAAGCAGGCATCCTGATTAAGGTAGATTTATTCTGCTGAGTGAGTGGTGGCTACTTGCGTATGCAGATATAGGCCTAAACCGTGCTCCAGTGAGTATGCGACATTCCACTGTGCTACGATGAAGTAGCTCAAGGACAGACACTTACTGAGAAAATTAGTTACTTCTTCCAAAGGGATCATATAGCCGAATGATGATGCATCGATGGGCGCCGTGATGTATTCTTCCAACTCATCTTTCGTGGCTGCCAGTGACGCTAGCGGTGCCAGAGCTTTCCTGCAGAGTTTGACTACTAGCTGCTCTGGGGTTATCACGATAGAGGGTTCCTTGTTTGAAAGTTTTCTCAACCTCCAAGACTTGACCACTAGGGATTCAGGTGCCTTCTTAAGAAGCTTGACCACCAGAGGAGCAACTGCGGGGACTGGGCTCCCTTTTAGACGAATCCTTAAAGGAGTGTCTGAAGTTATAACAGTGTCAGCTTCGTCGTCGGCATCGTTAGCACCTTTGTCTGAGTAGATTTATTTGTACAAGACTGAGTCAGAGTAATACGCCTCGATTCCCTTAAAAGGATCCACGTCAGCGAATTCTGTTTTGACGATGCCATCTTAATTGAATTACTTCAAGCATTGATTGAGAGTAGATGAAACAATTATATATTCATGTATCCATGGTCGCCCAAGCAGGACATTGTAGGATACTTCTATATCGATGACGTAATATGTCACCTCTTTACGGAGGTCCCTGATTTGGTATTTCAGACGAATCTTGCCTAGCAGATAGCTTCTTTCAGTGTTGAAGTCACTAATGGTGGTATTAGTGGCAGCCAACCGATGCATCAGGATGCCCAGGGTTTGTAGTATGCTTTGTGGAATAATGCTGAGGGATGACCCAGGGTCAATATGCATCCGATCTACTTTAATAGCTCTGATGTATCCTGTGTAATACATGTGATGATCGTACCTATTGTTTTTTAATAACATGTCCTATTTGGAGAATGTTATGCTAGGAATTGTCTCCATTACACTATTGCATTAAGGACATACGGCAAGATTTTTCGCCGGTGGCTTGACTTGAGCCAAGTAGGATTCAGTGTTTAGTAATGCCTCACTCAGAGCATCGCGGATCATTTTGGAAAGATGCAGGAGCCCGAAGAGTGATAGCTTCACGGGAGTATTGCCAATTGTGTTAGTATATCGAAGCTATAGGGATTCTTCACCCCTTATGTTACATCCTTTCGCATAGGTTTATCATAACAAGTTTTCTTTTGTTTTTGCTTGTCCTCCGCTGGAAGCTGGGACGGACCCGGATCGGAGGCCTGGAGTTCACCCGTTAGAGGTGCAGAGTCATCGGGAGCGTTGTAATCGTGTTGATTGGTTAGCCCTGGCCTGGTTGCTCCAACGATAGCTTCGTTTGTTGATGGGGAGACCGCGTGATAGGACTTGTTCTTCTTCCCTTTGGCCTTAGAGACTGGTGGTGCTTTTGGTTGTGCCATATCCAGGATAAGGCCTGGATGAATCCTCATGACTTCTCCTCTTGGAGTCGCAATAGGAACCAAACCTTTTGCTTGGGCTGGAGGGAGGTTAACGACCTCTATGGTTATCCTTGGTATGGGGACGATACCATCTTGGATTTTTGTCGTCGAGAAAGTGCCGAACTGGAGAGACACCATGTTTGTCATAACAGTCTTGTCTTCGTAGTCCAAAGAAAAAACTGTGGAGTCGATAAGTCACTGTATATGCCTTTTTAACACATAGCAGTCCCGCGTGGGGTGTGGACGTATCGGTGGTAGTGACAATACTTGGAATTATCCACCTTGCCCACCTCATCAGGATGTTTAATGTCTGGTAGCTTGAACTTGTTATCTTGTATCAAAATATTGAAGAGTTCTATTACATCTTCGTCATTGAAGGAATAAATCTCCTATACTACTGGTGGCTTTGTCAGCTTAGGAACATGTGAGGTTAGATTTTTGGCCAAGTTTACTGTCAAGGCCTGCTTCCCTTTATTGTCACAATTATTGTTTGCAATGAAAGGACACTTTTCCTTATCTTCGGTGCTGGGAGTTTGGAAACCCAATGAGCGGGCGTCTTTCCCGCTCTCTTTAGTAGCTGCGACGCTTATAATGAACGCTATCCAGTCGATAAATGGGCCAGATGTCATCCAGAGTCTCACAGTATGCAGGTGATTCTTTCGGCACGTGTCCATTAATGAGGACTCAGGAATACCAAAAGACAATTTTACCACTGCCTGTCAGAAATGCTCGATGTAGTTTTGTGCGAGCTCTCGATCTTCCTGGGAGAGGTCTATAAGATAGGACATATTCATATCCATTCATACTTCATAAAATCGGGCAAGGAATATGGCCCTCAGGTCATCGAAGGAGAAAATACACTTATCTGGGAGACTGCAAAACCACTCAAAGGTGACCCCTGATAATGGTTTGATGAACTGGTTGCTAAGTAGGTCATCGTCCCAAGGTAGATGACCTGTTGTAGACTGGAAGTATCTCATATACTATCGGGGCAATGTCTTCCTATCGAACGAAGACATCGACAGTGGTATATATTTGGGAGGGTAAACCACATTATCCAACTCAGGAGGATAGGGTTGCCGGATCCCAAGCTTCTGGAGCCTATCTTGGTTGTCCCGAGCATCTACTCGGACACATAGGTCCCTTAACGTCTCCTGGATATCCTCTATCAAAAGGGGAGCAGAGGCTCGAGGTGCTGTATGACTGCTTGCGAACTGAGGAGCTGGGTCAGGCGTATTAGGTTCCTCGTTTGTTCGTCCCGACGCTTGCGGTTGTGTTGGGGCAATACTTTCTCTGAGTTCTAGAAGTGTGTGAGTCAGAGTCTGCATTGAAGTGCTCAGATCTTGCTTCATGGCTTCGAGCGTCTCCAGACACTGTTGATTACTGGACTCCATATCGTGTTCGTCTCCCACCATGTGTATTGGCATTATGTGAGATAAGGTGGACGGGAAGGTGATAGCCTCACTTTCTGTCCTGGATGCTTGAGTCTTGCTGTCCTGTCACTACCCCATTTCTAGAGCAGTATATTTTTTTTATTTTTAATTTGGTTAATTGTGTATTTATCATAAATATTTGTATTAATATTTAATTGTTGGTTGTATTATTTTTTATTAGTTATTTTAGTATTTTGGCTAGCCTGGACCCATGTCAGACCCTAGTGGACCCATGTCAGACCCAACCAATACCCTTGTCAGACTTATTTATTGGCTTATAATAGTTATTTATATTTTTATTAGCTAGTTAGAGTGATTAGGGATTTATTTGAGTACATTTGGAACCCCAAACCCAACCCCAATTAGGATGACTTGAATTGGAGGGCAATTTAGTCATTTTAACCAAACCCAACCCTAACCCATTTCCTTCCTGGCCGATTAGGATCAGCACCCCCCTCATTCCATTCTTTCATTTCCTTCCTTCCTTCTTCTTCTTCTTCTTCTTCTTCTTCACTCCTTTTCTTCTTCTTCCTTCTTCCAATTTTCACATCCAAGTAAGTTTTCTTCACTTTTTTCTCTTCCTTCTTCTATTTTCTTCCATCAATGCAACCCTGACCCTTTGATTTTCCCTAACCTAGGTGTGTAGAACTTAGATTTGGTGTTGGAGCTTGGGTTGGAAGCTTGATATAGTAAATTTGGAACTTTTTGGAGACTTTTGGCTTGGGATTCCAACTCCCAAGAGGTAAACCCTAATTTTTCCCCTTGTGATTACTCTAATATAGTGTAATTAGTAGTTTAGAAACTTCTTAGACCTTAGGGCTACCCGTGGGAGAAATTTAGAGCTTGTTTGGATGTGTTTGGAGACTTTGACATTAGGTTTTGTGTCAATTTTGGGTGAAATCCGAGATTGGCCTAATTTTGGGTAATACTCTAGGTTAGACGGACCTAGGTAGACGTGTTTGGGTATCTTGGAGGTTAGTACGTGTCTCCGTTCGGACACGTGAAGTTGTGTCGCGAAGAAATGGGCGTTTCGGGCAATTTGGGGGTTTTCGTCGTCGTAGGTTCTATGTGCGTGTGCGTTTTTGCCACGGACCTAGAATCGACGAGTTAGTATTTTTTTCTAGGATCTAGACATCGTTTAGAACCCGTGGATAAATTTTGGGCCGATTCCGAGTAGGTTTGGTGTGCGTTTCACGAGGTTTCGCGAACTGCACTCCATGTATTCGTCGAAATGACCGAATGGTCATTTCGACTTGGTTTCTAGGTTTCGAGCTTTTGCGCGCGTTGGTTTAGCTTCGGAGAGTGTGTACTAGAGTTTTTGAGTATATATATATATATATATATGTATATATATATATATATATGTATATATATATATATATATGTATATATATATATATATATATATATATGTATATATATATATATATATATATATATATATATATGTAGGGGTGAGTGTGGTTGAGTGTGTATTGGTGTTTGTGTTTGTGTATGTGTAGGTGTGTATAGTTGTATGTGTTTATATATGTATGTGTATATATATATGTTTATGTGTGTGTAGTTGTGTGAGTGTGAGTGTGTGTTTGTGAGCGTGTGTGTGAGTGTGGATATGTGTTTATGTATATTTATATATGTATGAGTGTGTGTGTGTATGTATATATATATATGTGTGTGTGTTTATATATATGTTGAGTGTGTGTGTGTATATATATACATGTGTGTTTATATATATATGTGTGTGTGTGTACCTATATATATATGTGTATATGTGTGTATAAATGTATATATGGTTGTGTGTGTATATATATATGTATATATGTTTGTGTATTTATATATATATGTGAGTGTGTGTGCGTGTATAGGTTTCTATGTGTGTGTATAGATGTGTCTGTGTGTGTGTTAGTGTGTGTCGAGGTATGAGAGGAAGAGAGATTGAGGAGAGTGAGCGAGAGGGCGAGCCGCAGCAGCAGAGCCGCGGCAGCGCCGCGACAGAAGCAGCAGCTGCTGCAGGCGCAGCGACAGTGGCTGCAGCGCCGCAGCACGCCGCGACAGCATCAGCGATAGCAGCCGCGCAGTGCCGCGGCATCAGCGGCAGCAGCGGCAGCGCGAGCGCGTTTCAGCAGCGCGCGCTCCAGCTAGCTTCCCCCCTGCTTTTATATATATATGTATATATATATGTATATATATATATGTATATATATATATATATATATATATATATGCGTGTGTGTGTGTGTGTGTGTGTATGTGGATATATATATATATATATATATATATATATATATATATATATATATATATATATATATATATATATATATATATATATGTGTGTGTGTGTGTGTGTATGTGTGTGTGTGTGTGTATGGATATATATATTTAGATATGTAGGTAGATGCATATGTGTTTGTATATATATATTTAGCCTATATATATAGCTAGGTGTATATATTTATATAGATAGTTAGCTAGTTAGTTAGTGTTTGAGTGGGTGAGTTAGGTATCTCAATACCTTGAGATACCAAGGTATTGAGGGTAGTGAGGTAAGGTATTAAGGTAGCCTAATACTAAGTTTTATATATATATATATATATATATATATATATATATATATATATATATATATATATAAGAAGAGAGATTTCAAGAAATGGCAGATCTATTCACTGTAAAACAAAACCTTGATTTTCATTTTTTATTTCGGGTCCAACTCGATTCGAAAAAGAGCAACTTCCATTATCCTATATAGGTATATATATATGTTGATAGTTAGCTAGTTAGTTAGAATTAGAGGGTAAGGTATCTCAATACCTTGAGATACCAAGGTATTGAGATAAGTTGGGTATCGGAGGTAAGGTATTGAGGTATTTACCTATACACTAGGTTATATATATATATATATATATATATATATATATATATATATATATATATATATATATATATATATATATATATATATTAGTATATATAGTGTATATATATAGATAGATAGATAGATAGTTAGTTAGCTAGTGTTAGTGAGGGGTAAGGCTTGAGTATCTCAATACCTTGAGATACTCAAGGTATTGAGCATCGGGGCAAGGTATTGAGTTTTAGCCTAGGATTAAGGTTAGAGTTAGTTTTATATGTATAATTGTATATATTTATGCGTGCTAGTGTATATTTTAGAGGGTATAGACAGGACGTATAGCGTAGGTTGAGGTATCAGATACCGAGGGTATCCCGATATCTTAAGGAGGCGAGTTTGAGGGTTTATTAGCTTAATGACCTAGTTTTGACCTAGAATTTTAGGGGCACCCTAGTTTGACCTAGAGTTGACCGTAGTTGATCCAGTTGACCACCAAAGTCAACTTTTGACCTAGATTTGACCCAAGGTTGACTTTTTGGACCCAGAGTTGACTTTTTGACCCAGATTTCACCGGTTTGACCCGTTTGACCTAGAACGACCCTAGAAGCTTGTTTTTAGCTATTTTGTATCTGTTTAACTCATTAGAACCCTGTTTAATCTTGATTTTTGTAATAGGTCTTTGCGATACCAGTTCGGATCGCTAGTTGCTCAGGACGTCAGGCGAGTATATTCTCTGATAGTTTTCATTATCTGATTATTATTATGATTCAGCTTCTAGTATAGTATCATCTGATTTTCTGGCACGACACGAACTAGTATATCTGGATTCATTTATTTGCGACACATATATTTCATATTTTTGGCCTATATTCTGGAATCACCTACTGGCATCACTACAGACATCACTCATATTTCTGGCTGGACTCATACTTAATTTATCGGGTCTTGGATTCACTTATACTAGTTGGAACAGGAAAATACTCGAGTAGACATATAAATATTCCTAACTGGAATCACTGGAATCACTCTCTCTGGTCTAATCTGGAATGATAGCAGCCGCGCACCCAGTGTGCGGTGAGCCGTACTTACCCCTAGCCGTTTACATGTCGAAACAGGTATTTCAAAGACACGAGTTCTTTCTTTCTAGTCTGAACTCTCTTGTATTTCTTGTTGGTCTCACTTATAGTTTCTGGACTTGACTCATTATATGTACTCTTGCTGGACTCACTTCACGTTCTTGTGCACATACTTACTCTTAGTTTAGATTTCTTATATCCTGCAGTCATTACTATCTTGCTTCTGATATTCATGCATCTTTACCTTTATGCGCCAGTGATATGTATATATTTCTTGTTCATACTTTATTTCCTTCACCTTGCTACTTGCTACAACTGCTTTATAGTTTTTATCATTTAACTGGAACTGCTGTTAGAGGTGTACTTGCTCAAGTCCTGAATGGACATATTTTTCAGAGGATCCGGAGGATTGGTGTCCGACGTTTTATGGACCTCAGCATGTCGATGGTGCAGACAAGGACCCCCTAGTTTAGGAGTGATTTCCGGGTTGGTAGCCGGGATCACTAGGACCTGTTGCTGTATTTATTAACTTTTGGTACCGGATTTGTTTCCGGCTTTTGGTTTGAGGCCTTGTATTGTATATGATTCAGGATATTGTTGTATTATTGTTGTTATATTATTATTATTGATGTTGTGATTGTTTTAGAGTTTAGACTTTGGAGTTGTTAGATTTCTGTGTTATCTTATCGTGCTTAGATTCGTGATTGAGTACTTGTGATTATCATTATGATGTTGCTCCTCCGTTTGGAGTTAAGATCTTGACAGGTATATCGATTAATTGTATAAGATTATTAGCTAGATAGTAGACCTAAACAGCGTTCTACCGCCGATGCTACGGCGTAGGCTGGATGTACCTATGACTCATGCCCAATTTTCTGGGTGCGGGTCGTGACACATTTTTGGTGGCGGCCCCATGCAGGTCTCTATTCGCAATTAGTATGATGTCATGGTATACTAAGATACCGTATCGCAAGATACGCAAACAAGAGATATGAAAATAGCATATATGCATATTTAATCAATATTAAATATACTAATCCTAATTACAAATGCTAAGTGGATACCTTGGCTTTGAACTAACGTGGTATCGCACCACTAAACACTCATCTTGATACCCAACTCAAATACCTTGAGTATCCTCAATACCATGGCATTTACCTTGGTATCTCAAGGTAATATGATTCCTAGTATACATTAGCTACGCAACTCTAAACCATATTCTAATATGTATTTATCAAATACAATATCAACTACTATACTAATTACCAACTACTAGTATATACTAACTAACTATTCAAATAATCTCCAACTATTAATACATATATACATGTGCACATATCTACATATATAGTACTAACTAGAGATACATAAGTATATAATGTATAGATAACTAACTAACTAACTAACTAACTAACTAACTAGATAGCTAATTAACTAACCATAATAAACTAGCTAACTATAACTAAACTACTAACCTTACTACCCTGCTGACAGTGCACTGCTGTGCACGAATGCTGTGACACATTGTTGTCGGTTGCTGCTACTTTGTGCTGAAGTTGTTGTTGCTGCAGTTGGCTCTCCCCTTTCTGTGTAGATCCCTGCAGTATGTTGGATGCATTAGCTAACTATGTTGTGCTTATGAAACTGCACTGCACTGCAGCTTTGCTGCAGCTGCTGCCTATGCAGTGCATTGCTGCTGCTACCCGCAAATATTGCAGCTATGCTTGTTGTAATTGATGTGTGGCTCACTGCCTCCTCTTGCCTTGATGTGTTCAATAATGAAACTTCTACTATGTCGATTCCTCATTTTTCAACTGTTATTCCCTGAATCCTATTGTTGCTCAATTTGCCTCACTGCACACATTGTCCGACCCCTTTCTCCACACAAAAACAACACACACAAGTACACCCATAAATATATACACTCTCACTAGTATCTCTATATGTATATATATCTATATACTTACATGTACATATGTATACACTCATACATACATACATACATACATACATACATACATACATACATACATACATATACATAAGTGGTTATCTATATGTAAATGTGTGTGTATATATATATATATATATATATATATATATATATATATTACATACACATTTACATATAGATAACCACTTATGTATATATAAATATAAATCACACTACATATATATAGCTATGCATATACATTAACATATAGATACACATAGATATCAATATATATATATATATATATATATATATATATATATATATATATATATATATATATATATATATATATATATATATATATTATATATATATATATATATATATATATATAACACAACCACATAGCTATATATACATAACTATATGATATAATATAAATACATACACTCTCTATGAATATATATATACAACATACATATATATGTATATAGTATGTATCTATAACTCACATATATATATCATATGAACAACACAAATATATATATATATATATATATATATATATATATATATATATATATATATATATATCTTTTTAGTAGTATTTTGTCAAGTTTGGTTTATTATACTTGACGGGCTGTATCATACTCTGGTTATTACCATAGTTGGTACCTTTGATCTTTTTATGACCATCATCATGATTCCTAAAAGATCTTTCTATCTTTTCAATCGATATTGGATTGATATCTTCTTCCCCATCTTCAGTATGATGATATGAGGATTCTGACTGAATATCTTCTTCTGTTATTTCAAAGGTAGTGTGAAGGTTATATGTTTGTTTTCCAAGAACCTGTAATTTAGGTATCAGAGCCAATGAACGGCTAAGGTAATTCTACTTCCTCAAGATTATGATTTAGTAATTTTTATGTAATTTTCTATATTCTCATGATTGTTTTTTATTAGTAGTAACTAATGACTTAATTGTTGTCTAAATGGACTTAGGGTAGTCTTTCGTTTTCTTTCTAGGAGATGTGTCTTTGTCTAGTTGTATTGGCCTAGGTCTTAGGACTCAAGTCGGGTAGTCATGTTTTCCCGAGATGGCTGTGTTTGCCGTAAATCGTTGACAACCATGTGCTAGAATTTTACTATCAACCAGAGAAAATATTTTGTTTTTACTTATTTAGTCAGTCAGTTTAACAATGGTTTCTATGTTAATTACTTTTAGTATCTTTGATATCTTGATTATATTAAGTTACTGATGTACTATGGTCATATTTTTTGAGTGAAGTAGAACTCTCAAAATTCTGATGAATTCCTTAATTGGTTCCAATAAGAAAGCTCTTAATAAGAGCAAGGCTATTAAGAATGCTCAAAATGTTGAGTTTCCCTCTGAATTAGAGGCATTGAACAAATGGACTATTCCTAAAGTTCAACCAAAAGAGATATATCAGATTGGTACCTTTGACTTTAGATCTTTTATTGTGATTAAAACAAAGGAAAGAACTGTTCAAATCAGTAATACTGAACAGTCACTAAAATTACTTAGTGAAGATGACATAGGTCACTATCGGTAAAATTATAATTATATTCATATTGGACTAATTCAGGTTGCTTTTAAACCTCTTACTTTACAAGGTTTATATGCAGCTATTATGGCATCTCTCAGAGATAGAAGATGTCTAGACTGGAGTCAATCCCTTATGGGAGTTATGCAAACTAGCATTTGCCATGGACCAGTCTATTTCAATGTTTATCCTAATTTGACTTTATCTTTAACTGATAGAAATCTTTTTGAATCATTTAATTTATATCTCAAAACCAATGGTTATAATTTCTTACCAGGTTCTGAGACTATAGCAATAATCTATAGAATTCATTACAAGGTAATGACCTCTTGTGCTCCTAAAGCAAAGCATATCACTAAGTCTGGGAAAACTACTTTGATTTAAACTAATTTATTGACATCAAAGATAGCTAATAATAGGATAATTATGTGGGATGAAATAAACTTTTCTAATGAATGGATCTTGAATTTAGCTGTACCTCCAAAAGCAATCATGGATACAAAAATAGATCAGATTATTCAAACTCACGATGGTGAGGTGGAAGTAAGATTTACTCCCCAAGACAAAACTAGACTTTCGATATCTAGTTCTAGAAGATCATCTTCCTCCATAGGAAGACCCTCTATACTATCCTCTTCTATTGCTTCTTCTTCTACAAAAGGCAAAGAAGAAAATGAGGTTGAAAAAATAACTTTCAACAAAGATGCAATTGCACATATGAAATATTATACGGATGACTCAAATCTTTCTGAGTCAGATTTTAAGGATGACTTTGTTCTTGTCATTTTCGAGGATTTATCTAAAAATTCAGATATTAGAAACATACTAGATCACTACCAGAAAAAGTCAAATTAGCGACGTCTAAAAACGTCGCTAAATAACCAAAAATCGTCGCTAATTAGGTTTAGCGACGTAATTAGCGACGTTTCAAAGCAGTCGGAAAACACCAAGTCGCTAAAACAAAAAACGTCGCTAAACGTCGCTATGCCGATGAATTTATGATGATAGTGAATTTAGAAAATGGTATAAAAAAAACTAATTCTAAAGATGAAATAAAGAAACACAAGGATGATTACTATAATCATCTTAGTACCACAGGGACAATTGAACCATTTAGAAATTAGTTTATAGAGTTTTTCGTTTTTTCTGAATTAACACAAATCAATGTGTTAGAAGAGAAAATTTGGATCCTTAATACCGGATCTATTGGTACCAAGATTAAATCTGCGTATCCTCCGAATGAATCAATAAGATTCGCAGTCAAAAATATGGCTGAACAAATTAAAGCCACTTCTTTTCTCAAAGTAGTTGAGAGTAAAGAAGAAATAATACTAGAATTCCAAAAGTTAGTAAAGCAAAATAACTTTACTAATATATTTATCCAAATTATGGCTAAACAACTGACTTAAATTGAATCAGTTTTGGAAACTTTATTGCATAAGATTAGTTTAATAAAGAATTTAGATCTTTCTGATATACCGTCGTTAAAAGAAACGACAAATATATCCCTAAAACCTCCTTCTATTGTTGAAGGATATAAAGTTAGAGCTCCTGAAGTCACTAAGGAGGACATTACTGAGATGATTGTTCGTTTAGGAAGACTAATTTGTATATTATTAATACTGAAGAGCAACAACTTTAAGAGCTTATAGCTCATGCTAGGAAGATATTTAGTGAAGAGCCTAAATTACAGGTTCTTGGAAAACAAACATATAACCTTCACACTACCTATGAAATAGTAGAAGAAGATATTCAGTCAGAATCCTCATATCATCATACTGAGGATGGGGAAGAAGATATCAATCCAATATCGATTGTAAAGATAGAAAGATCTTTTAGGAATCATGATGATGGTCATGAAAAGATCAAAGGTACCAACTATGGTAATAACCAGAGTATGATACAGCCCGTCAAGTATAATAAACCAAACTTGACAAAATTCTACTATAAAAGACCGACTCCTGTCGATGTCTTATTTGAAAAAAATAATTCGATAATTCAGAATCATTATAGTAGTGGAGATATCTATGAATGGAACATAGATGATGTTTCTGATGAGCAAATTTATGACCAATTATATCGTATGATGATGTATTCTAATATAGCTAAAGTTAATGGCAATTCTGATAAAGATATTGCATGCTTTATCATTTGTGGTTTCTCCGGCACTCTTAGAGGCTGGTGGAATAACTGTTTAACAGTAACACAAAGAACGGAAATATTAAATTTTGTTAAAAATGAAAACAATGAACAGAAATAAGATGTTGTTTATACTCTCATTGTTACTATATTAGAACATTTTACAGGCAGAACAACCGACCATGGAGAAAGAGTTAGAACTCTTCTTTAGAACTTGAGATACCCAACATTAACTCACTTTAGATGGTATAAAGATACTTATCTAAGTAGAGTAATGCTATTAGGAGATGCAAATAATGCTCATTGAAAATTAAAATTTATTGATGGCCTACCTAATCTCTTTGTTGAGAAAATTAGACAAGGATTAAGGAACCAAAATAATGGAACTATTTCTTATGATCAATACACTTATGAAAATTTTATCAATAAGTGCATTGAAGAAGGTTTAGCTTTATGTAATGACCAAAAGCTAAAAAATTAAATAAAATCTCAGAAATTAACTAAGAGAATTAAGAGAATTTTGTGAATAGTTTGCAATTGATACTTCTAAGCAGCCTTTTAATTCGAAGGATAAAGAAAAGGATTATAAGGATTTTAAAGATAATAAAAAAACATTATAAGCGCAAGAATTATTCTTCCAAAAAAAAATAGACAGGAATCAACCGTCCCCAGAAACAAAAATTATTCTAGGAAGCCATCTTCCTCAAAAAATAAATTAGTTAAATATTAAAAATATGGCAAATTAGGCCACTATGCTAGCAAATGCTACACAAAACAAAAGCTAAACGAGAACGAAGATGAAGGGTTGAGAAAGACTATTTATAAATTAATGATCAATTTCGATTATGAGGAAAGCTCATCAGATGATGAAATTAGTTCCTCGAAAATTTGTGGTACAGATTGTCAATGTAACGAATATGTTACAAACAATGATATCAACTACTATAAGTCGATAGTAGAGATGAATGGTTTATCTTTAAATGTGTTAACTCTAAAAGACAAACATGAGATAATAGAGTCTTTGATTACTGATAGCATTGATAATAAGATCAAAGCTAAAATTATAGATCTTCTTAAAAAGGAGGATTCTAATAATATCCAGAAGCACAATAAAGATGATTATAATATATCCGAAGTTATATCTAGATATCAAATTAGACAGACAAGACCTACTACTATACAGGATCTTCAGTCTGAAGTTAAAAACCTACAAGTAGAAGTTAAACTCCTACATTCTCAGGATGCATTAATCCAAAGATGTCTAGAGCTTCTCGAAAATGCTAATAAAGCAAGAAATAAAGTAATTATATTCGAACAAGCAGAATCTTCTAATAAAGAAGAAAATGAGGATAATAAACTCTTAACTGTTCAAATGGAACAAAAGGCAAGAAGAGATAATCTCTTACAAAAAATAGATTTATTTATTACCCATAAATGGTATATCAAAATAGATCTACTCATTAATAATGAGTACCATATTACCAATTTAATTGCACTAGTTGATAGTGGTGCAGATCTAAATTGTGTTAAATAAGGCATTGTTCCTATCAAGTATTGTGAACGAACTTCTCAGACACTTAGTGCTGCTAATAATAAAGCACTAACCACTCCTTACAAAATAACCGATGTAAATATTTGTAAAAGCAATATTTGCATTCCTTTATATTTAATCGTGCTAAAAAAAATATCCCAGCATGTTATCCTAGGAACTCCATTTCTTGAAAGACTCATGCCTATTCAAGAAATAAATAGGGAAGGAATTAGAACCAGCTATAAGGGAAAAAGAATAACTTTTGAATTTATAGCTAACCCTGTTGTGAAAATATCAAATGAAGTTACTCCGAAAGAAAATCAGATTAATTTCTTGAAAGAAGAAATTGCTCAGGTAAATATATCTCAGTAGTTAAAGGAAACAGAAATCCAGCATAAGGTAAAGCCTTCCTCCACTACCTAAAGGAGAATAAAGGACATTGCTCTGCCATTATTGACAGCGACAACCACTATGAAGCTCTTTTACCTACAGCTGGATCGTTACCTGTAAATGGCAGTCATCTAGTTGAGTCGAGATGTCAATATTGTATTATAAATAGGGTCTCATCCCTCTTATATAAGGTGTGCTTGTTTTTTCAGTTCAACTATTGTACTCTCTTTAAGTTTGTGTACTACTTAATATTAGTGAATAAAAACTTTTAGAATTTCTCTAAGTATTCATCTCATTTCATCCGCTTCCAAAATTTATACAAACATTTGTAGTAGTTGATATCATTGTTTGTAACACATTCATTACATTGACAAGCTGTACCACAAATTTTTGAGGAACTAATTTCATCATCTGATGAGCTTTCCTCATAATCGGAATTGATCATTAATTTATAAAGAGTCTTTCTCAACCCTTCATCTTCGATCTCGTTTAGCTTTTGTTTTGTGTAGCATTTATTAGCATAGTGGCCTAATTTGCCACATTTGTAACATTTAACTAATTTATTTTTTGAGGAAGATGACTTCCTAGAATAATTTTTGGATATATTTTGATAAAAATCGGATACATAATTTAATGCACCTAAGAATATTTGTAACTGTTTATTATCAGTTATCATATCAGGAAATTTAGAAGCAAATTCTATACTTCTATCGATTGGGATAATTGGGTTATTCATAATTTCGTGTCCTAGAAATCTTACTTCTTGTTGAAATAATTTTATTTTAGGAGCAGAAATAACCAAACCATTTTTGATTACCAAGTGTTTGAATATTTTCAAATGCTTGAAGTGTTCTTCAATTTTATTAGAGAAGATTAATATATCATCAATATATGATAATATATCGGTTATGGGGACATATTGAAACAGAGAAATCCTGACAATAAAAATGAAGTTCTTGTCATATTTTATTCTGGAAAATGGAATAATGTCCAGCTTAACTATTCAAAGAAATTCTTTCTATTATCCAATACTTCCATAAATTTCAAGATAATCTTTTGAATCAAAAGTTCTTGCTACGAATAGACTGTAGCTCTGCTAAAACAGTTTTATAAAAGGATGTTAAAAATTTAGCATCTAAACAAATATTTGCTCGATGGCAAACAGAGTTGCTATATTTGATTTTGATATAGAATTTATTAAAGGTAAAGATAATTCTCTTCCTGACTTTCTTACCCGTGAATTTTTGCAGGATAATGAATAAAAAGAAAGGAAAAGAGCCATGGGTTCCGGCACCCGTCAATCTTCACAAAAATACTCCCCATCCCAAGAAAAATATTATTCTTGGAAGCATATCAGATTCCTCTAATAAGGGAGGAAAATAGGATGATATCCTAGAAGATACACTTTTATACAAACAGGCATTTGAAACTAAAAAAAATTTACTCAGAAAAATTATTCTAAAGTTATTCTCCAATTGAAAAAAATATGATATTCCAATGATGAATGATCTATGGAAACTTAAGGATAAATATTTGGAAACTTCTATGTTTCCTACCAAAGATAAAAATTGAACTATTTTTGAGGCCATCCTCATATCCACTAAATCTGTGAAAATTCAGCACTTCTACCAGAGAGCCAATGATCCCAAGAGTGAAGTATCATACAGCAAATTGATCATCCATAATATTATGACTCACCAATCTTGGAGGGAATTACATATATATATATATATATATATATATATATATATATATATATATATATATATATATATATAAAATATAATAATTAATATACTAATAGATATGAACAATGTATATTGGATCTAGATATGCAATACAAGAAACACATGGAGTGCATCGCACCCGTATCACACTAGATCTATGATACGCTTGTGATACGAGTCCACCACACAACCAAACATACCCCGAAGGACACAAGCAAGTCAAAAATACTATTTATGAATAATATGAAGAGTCAATTATATATCTACTTGTCTGTGTCAAAATATAACATGCTCAAAGCTCCGTGTCGGAGGAAAAACCCCCAAATCAATATGTATCATCAAATTATTGGGATACGGCCTATACGTATCCAATTATGGACAGGATACTAGCCACAAACAAATAAACACATATTAATTTGGTCTAATTAATCAATTGATAACCACAACATGTGTCAATCTCGAAATTTCCCCAAAATTGACACAAAATATACCATAACTTTCTCCATAAGCCTACTATGAACCTAATTCCAATTTCTACGGGTAGCCTCATCATAGAGAGTGGTTTATAATGGTTAAAACATAGATTTAGAACCTAATTAAAGGAAAAAAACTGAATTATAACCTATTGGGAGATGGATTCCCAATGCAACCTCCAAATTTAATAAAATTAGCCTCCAACTTGTAGATCCTTGCTCCTCTTTGAAGATCCTTGCTTCCTTCATCTAGATCCTTGCTCTACTAGCCTCAAATAGTAATTTGGAAAGAAATTATGAAGAAATTTGGTAGAGAATTGATGTGGGAATAAAGTAATTTGGTTGAGAAAAATTCTAGATCTAGATTTAAAATGAAAAGAGACGAGAGAAATTTTATCCCCTCTTTTAAATAGGCCGGCCCCCTTAGCCCCTCCCTCAAGATACTATGTAATGTCCAATATATCCCTTGGGGCCTCTCATAAAGAAATAATTAAGGAGGAAAGGTTCTAGTCTAATGGATTTAATTAAATTAATCATCCTCCAAATGAATGGACTTCTAATTGGGCTCAATTCTAACTAATAATAAATGTTGGTCCATGGATCTAATATAAACTAGTTAGGTCCATTAACACAAGCCTAAAATAATAAACTAACATCTAACAATAATTTAATAACACAATAAATAATTATACAACATGCATAATATTTAATTAATTATAAAATTACCAAAATATTCTTCTTTAGAAAATATGGTAGTGACAAACAGGTTCAATAAATTAGGTTTGTCCATTGGAGTTGTGCTGCTGGCCATTGCCACGTAGATAGTCCCTTGGTATTTTAGGACTGGGGCGTGACATGATTTTTGTGGTGGCCATGCAGGTCTTCGAATATATTGCTTTAGATTCAAATTATAGAACCGAGCAAGCCTACAAATTAGGATAGAATAAATTATAGGATATCATCCACTTGTTGACATGTTCTTGACCTCTATATCGAATTCAAAATAATTTCTTGACTCATATCCTGCCTTGATTCCTCTGTGCGACTCTCATAGTTTACTTTATGTGCAGGGTAATGGATCCACGAACTAGTGACGATACTACCATGAGAACCCCATCGGGTATGGTGATTACTTATGACGACGGATGACACCATTAGGTGGAGATCCATCCACTCAATAAAATAATCTAGCTGATCAGGATGCCTCAAGGTTTCGGAGAGACGATATTCTACCACCACCGTAATTTTCTCCATCAATGCCAGCTTTTCCGCTAGGGCAGCCTATGGACGGACAATGTTTATTTCAGATGTTCTATGCAATGATGCAAGCTCAATAACAAATTCAGCAAGATGCTCAGCAACACTAGGCAGAGAACCAGAAGAACATTATAGTGACCACACAGGAGCAGGCGACCCCACCAGCTAGACGGCCATCGACGGGATCTCTCACTAATTTTTGCCACTTGAAGCCCTATACATTTTCTGGCAAGGAGGAGCCCACTGAAGTTCATGAGTGGCTCACAAATACTCAACACCAATTGGAAGCAGCTGAGCTTCCGAGGGAGCATTGGATGACTGCCGTCAGGATTCAATTGACGGGCAATGCATATTACTGGTGGCTATCTGAGGAGAAACGGCTCAGACCAGACCAATTTACTTGGAAAGAGTTCTCTAGACTCTTCCAGAAGATGTATATTCCATCTATTGCTAGAGCAGAACTTCGGGATAAGTTCAACTACCTCACTCAGGGCAATATGATTGTGGAAGAGTACAATGCGAAGTTTATTCGTTTGAGTCATTTTGCCCCTATTCTGATCCCGACAGAAGAGGAGAAGACGAAGAAATTCTTTGATGGATTTAGCTTTGAGTTGCATAGGTTGATCAACTCAGTTGCACCTACTTCTTATACGGACGTCCTTGTCATAGTCCGCCGCATAGAGCTCGTCACCAGGAGAGAGTCCAGCCAAAAATGGATATTCACACCAGCACCAGCCAGAGCACCACAGGGAGGAGCTATAAAGTGACCTCACATGCACTAGCCACCCAGAGCAGCTCTACAAATACTGCCTATATGTTAATATTGTGGCAAGTGAGGTCATTATACTAGCGAGTGCAGACATAAGTTGGGACTACACTTGGTTTGTGGATCCAGCCAACTTTCAGCTAGGGATTGCGATGAGCATTGAGAAGGAGCATCGATGGTACACCGACAGGTTTTACCAGCACCGAGACTAGCCCAACAGCCACTTAGGCTAGCTTATCCAGCACTTGGAGCACCACAGATAGAATTTGGAGGAGTCAAACCACCAGCTTCAGGAGGGTATCAGCCGAGGCCACCTTTGGCACCACAGGCAGCACTATTCCAGCAGGGTCGGCAGCAGCAGAAAGGACCAGCTTAGGGGCGAGGGTAGGCATTTTTCATGACTATTGAAGAGAAAGCTACTACTAGAGAGGTCATCGCTAGTACTATATTAGTAGCTTCATTATTTGCTTTAGCATTATTCGATTCTGGAGCATCGTATTTATTCATAGCTGCTAGCTTCGTAGCCACACATAGAGTAGCTACCACACTCCTTCCGAAGACTGAGAATTCTTATGGGAGGCAGAATTATCCCAGTTAGTGACATTTGTAGATCTTATTCGATAATAGTTTGTGGGAGAGAGATGCGAGCTCAATTGTTGATCTTTTTTATGCCAGATTATGATATTGTACTTGGTATGGACATGATGAGTCAGTACCATGCGAATCTAGATTGCAGGTGTGGACAGGTTATATTTAGACCGTATGGTCATCCAGAGTTTGAGTTTCTTTGGGGAGCCAAAGAGCAAGATATTCAGCCTACACTTAAGGCACTCTCTATAGAAGGGGAGCCCGAGTACCCAAAGGTTGTATCAAAATTTGTCGATGTATTTCTCGATGATCTTCCAGGCTTACCACCTGATCAGGAAATAGAATTCACCATAGACTTGACTCCAGGAGCAGAGCCTATCACTTCATCAGTGTACCAGCTAGCACCTAAGGAGTTAGTAAAATTGAAGAAGCAAGTCGATGATCTTCTAGAGAAGGATTTTATTCGGCCCAGTGTTTTACCATGGGGAGCACCCATACTATTTATGCCGAAGAAGGATTGAACGGTACGCCTGTGTATTGACTACAGAGCACTAAACGTCGTAACCATCAAGAATCGGTATCCCTTTACATACAGTGACGATCTATTCGATCAGTTGAGTGGTACTTGTCATGCCCCGATCTCCCGCAGGCAATCGGCCGTTCCCGCTAGGCGGGAATCACCCTCGCCAGCGCTCCTGTGGAACGATCGCTTAACCCATCCGGGCGTGATGCCGCACTAGCGTGATCCACGCCCGTGCAAGGCCATGGTTCATTGGCTGGCGGCAAGAGTTCTAAGCCACAGAGTCGCACAAATTGTCCGAGTGCAGCGGAGTCATGAACGCATAGGCGATCGGTAACAGGTTCACGAAGTCGACAATATAGCGGAAGCATCGAAACAAGTAAAGTAATCTCTTTATTGATATGAAACATGTATTACAGGCGGCGTATAGCCGAGATTACAAGTCGTTCAAGCCTCTCTCTGAAACAGTAAAAGCGTGCCAAATGGCTACAACTATGGAATGATTGTACAGGCGATGTTCAGGCGATGTTCACAACTTATGTCTTGTATAAGCGCTTCAGTCCCGGACGCACCGTTGCAAGGCTTCAGAGGAAACTCCTGGCTTTAGCACGCATGAAGGAGGCGTCCGCACCGCACGAGGTTCTCCCGCACCCTGCATATCAAACTGGTGGATTATCAGTACATTGAATGCACTGGTGGGGAAGCTACTCGCCCACTCGACAAATCCAAACACGTAATACAGGTTCCGTGCACAACTATTAAGTTGTCTTTCTAGTTGCCTTAGGATCAGTTTCATGCAAACATTGAATAGCCTAACGTGTCGGGCAGTGCGCCGTGCGATGTTAGAGGAAACACGGCGAGACTTACCAACTTACCATCTCCTTTCCTGTCCAAGGCAACCATTTAGGCAAACAGTATAAATTCGAGCAGAGGCATGTATAAACATTCAGGAGGCAAGCATATGCAAACAGGAGGGTCATTTTAACATGATCGTTCAGGTGTTTAGTTGTTCTTGATGCCATGCAGTGACTCGCACGCGGATAGCCGCTAAGCGAGGATGACTTATCTATATGAACACGGTCGCTGGCAAAGCCATTATGGACGTAGCCGGGGACAAGGATAGCTTGCTACAAGAGTATACGATGAGCTGCAAGCTACCCAGTCCCGAACACGAAGACTACACACGAGCTCCATCCGGACCGGATCGGCCCCAGTGCCCCGGTGACCGTCCGTGGAACTAGTCCGCGACATGCAAGTCAGGGTTAACCAATCTCAGGCAACACGATTTAACCAATCTCAGGCAACATGATTTAACCAATCTCAGGCAACACGATTACACGAGATACACGAGAACACGAGAACACGAGTGCACGAAAATACGAGTACACGAGTATATGGGATACTTGAATCATAATTCTGTACAGTGAATATCTTGTCTTGATGCATTCCCCTGGTTCGGGGCTGCCTGGTGACCTAACGGTCCTGGATACTTGCAGGGTCAATCATACATGGAACGACTACTGAGTAGTCTCCCAGAGTTTGGATGAAAACACGGTAACTATCAAGCAGACAAGCATGCGTTTCTAGGAACATAAGCAGGCACGTTGCTCGGGCCCGAAGGTAGTCCGAGAGATGAAACCGTTAAGGGACTTAGCATGCGAGGGTCTGAATATAAATAGTATTTTCTTTTCCATGTTCTAGCAAGCAATATGAGTTAAGATTATTCCCTTAGCTAGGTTCGTTGGATTTATTAGCATGCAGGGGGTGATTCACCTAGCGACTAGCATAAACATTCCAGATTTTATGTGTGCTGGCTAAGCAAAGACAAGTTCATCGTAGCCACCCATCTTAGCGATGATTCGCCTCGGTAGAGCGATACATCTGAGCGAGCCTCTGAAAGTCCAAGCCAGATTCCTGTAGGGACAAGTCTGGAGATCCTTTGCTTCTTGATCGAGGCAAAGCGGGTCGGGACAGCTGCACGATTGCCGATTGAGACGGCAGTCCGCTTGAGCAGAACGGGGTATTACAATACTCGGATATTCTCAAAGATCGATCTCAGATCTGATTATTATCAGATTAGAGTGCAGAAAGAGGATATATCAAAGACAGCCTTCAGGACCAAGTACGGACACTATGAGTTCTTAGTTATGTCGTTTAGTTTAACCAATGCGATAGCTGTGTTCATGAGTTTGATAAACAGAGTCTTCCATTAGTACTTGGACAAGTTCATGGTTGTTTTTATTGATGACATATTGGTATACTCTAAGAGCTACGAAGAGCACAAGGAGCATCTGAGAATTATGTCGGAGACGCTGAGACAGGAGAGGTTGTACGCTAAATTTAGCAAATGTGAGTTTTGTCTGGATAGTGTGCCTTTCCTGGGACATGTCATCTCGGGAGAAAGACTTTTAGTTGATCCGGAGAAGGTTGCTGCAATAGAAACTTGGCCCACACCTATATCAGTTATGGAGGTGAGAAGTTTTATCGGACTTGCTAGATATTATCGGAGGTTCATGGAGAACTTCTCAAGGATTGCAGAGCCTATGATGCAGTTGACGCATAAGCATCAGGAGTTTGCATGGACGGAGGATTGCCAGAAGGCCTTTGAGGAGTTGAAAAGACGATTAATGACAGCACCGGTCTTGACTCTTCCTTCAGGATCGAGAGGATGCGTAGCTTATAGTGATGCGTCAGGCAGTGGACTGGGATATATTTTGATGCAGCATGGAAAAGTTATCGCTTATGCATCGAGGTAGCTGAAGGTTCATAAGAAGAACTACCCGATGCATGATCTCGAGCTAGGTTCAGTGATATTTGCATTAAAGATATAGAAGCACTATGTTTACGGAGAGAGGGTAGAAATTTTTACTGATCACAATAGTCTGAAGTATGTCTATACTCAGGAGGAGCTCAACATGAGGCAGAGACGTTGGTTAGAGTTGATGATCGATTTTGATATAGATTTACAGTACCATCCGAGCAAGGCGAACGTCATAGCAGATGCACTCAGCAGGAAGCCCACAGCTTATTTCTTGATGATACAGCCCCAGTTATTAGAGGACCTACAAAAGCTCGGGATAGATATTATTTTGTCAGCATAGAGTGGGAAGTTGGCTAATCTTGAGGTTAAGTCATCACTAGTGGAGAGAAATAAGGCAATATTTCCTACAGATGCTAGGTTTCGGAGACTTAAAGAGGGGACGGAAGTCGACATACAGATGAGACTTCGGGTCCATGAGGATGGAATGTTAAGGTGTAAAAATTACCTATATATTCCGAATGGGGAGTTGAGACATGTGTTGATGTCTAAAGCACATAGCTACATGTACTATATTCATCCGGGAGGTACTTATATGTACCGATATTTGAGGCAGTACTATTGGTAGCTTGGGATGAAGAGAGAAATTATACAGTTTGTGGCAAAATGTTTGATCTGTCAGCAAGTTAAGGACGAGCATCAGAGAACCACTGGTATGTTCAGCCGCTTCCCATCTCTGAATGAAAGTGAAAACATATCACTATGGATTTTGTTACAGGATTTTCAAGAATCTCCAGTGGGAAGGATAAAGTTTGGGTTATTGTCACTACCATATTTTTTTGGAAAGGGTATTTTAGTTATTTAGTAATTAATTAAATATTGTGCATGTTAAATATTTATTTATGGTATTATTATTGATTTTTAGCATGTTAGATTCATTTTAGTGGACCTAAATAGTTTAGATTAGATCCATGGACCAACATTTAATTCTAGTTAGAATTGACCCTAATTATAAGCCCATTCATTAGGAGGAGGATTAATTAAGTTAAACTCATTAGAATAGAACCTTCCTTCCTTAATTAATTTCTTTATGAGAGTCCCCAAGGGGTATTTTAGACTTTACATAGTAGCTTGAGGGAGGGGAAAAGAAGGCCTATATAAAGGGGTAAAAACTTTCTCTCTCTTTATTTTTTATTCTAAATCTAGATCTAGAATTTTTTTCAACCAAAATTTTTCATTCCCACATCAAATCCCTACCAAATCTCTTTCTATGTCTTTTTCAAATCATCATTGGAGGCTATTAGAGCAATGATCTACAAGAAGGAAGCAAGGATCTACAAGGAGGAGCAAGGATCTATAAGTTGGAGGCTCTTTTCACCCAATTTGGAAATTTTATTAGAAATCCATCTCCCAATAGGTATAATTCAGTTTTCCTCTTTAATTAGACTATAAATCTATGATTTAATCATTAGAAACTATCCCATATGCTAAGGCTATCCATAGGAATTATAATTAAGTTTATAGGAGGCCTATGGGAAAAGTTATGATGTATTTTGTGTCAATTTTGAGAAAATTCCGAAATTGACATATTTTGTGTTTGTCAATTGGTCAATTAGACCAAATTTACATGTGTTTGATTGTGTGTGGCTAGTGTCGTATCCACAATTGGATACGTGTAGGTCGTATCCCGATAATTTGGAGATACGGGTTGATTTGGGAGTTTTTCCTCCGACACGGAGGTTTGTGCATGTCACATTTTGATACGGACACGTAGATATATAATTAGCTCATCGTATTATTCATAATTGCTATTTTAGACTTGCTCGTATCCTTCGGGATATGTTTGGTTGTGTGGTAGAGCCGTATCGCAAGCGTATCATAGAATGAGTGTGATATAGGTGCGGTGTACTCCACGTGTTTGATCATTGTACCTCAATTCAACTTGACTTGTGTATAGCTATTAGTATGATATATTAGATATGATATATCTATGTATATGTGTATGTATCTATATTATATTATATGGTTATGTGTGTGTATATATATATATATATATATATATATATATATATATATATATATCAAAGTGTTTATTTTGATAATAGCAAACAAAAGCGCTCTTGGTTTATTAGAATTTGTCCTAAAATTCTTAAACAAGATATTCCAGCATGGTTTATACAATGGTGGTTACAATTTGGTGCCACTCTTGAAATTTTGCCACCATCTTTGTAAGAATTGTTTGCAGCCTAGACTCAGTCTTATCCTCCAAGTCAGAATGCTGACCAACTTTTGGAGGGGGAGAGTACCATGTATTTCTTTATCCATTTTGAAATTTCTTATATTTTCAAATGGATAATTAAATGCGAGTTTAATCATCTCAATTTTCCTGTTCTAGCCAGAAAATTCCTGCTTAAATGGTGGAATAGGATTGATAAAAAAGAAAAGGTACAAATTGTATAAAAATCCATTAAGGAGAATAAGGTTCTTGTAGAAGCCAAGCTTAAAAGGAAAATAATTGAGGATAGCTCTTTGAAGAAGCTGAAGGAGTCATTGAGAAGACAAAATCCTTGAATTACTGAGGAAGAACTAAAGAAGAAATGTCTTCACTATATGCAGACTCAATTTGATTCAATTTTTGAGACAGATAGCATGTCTGTCAACTCGGCTAAACCAGAAAAAATGGAAGATAATATTGAAGAAGACTCAGAAACCTTCTTCAAGAGAATGCATCATAGAGTCACTACTCAGCAGTCGGATGACGACAGCGATGATACAAGCATGCAATAATCATGTACTGTTGCCAGAATGCAGGTGGAAACTACTGTTCACTTTACTTTATTTAAAGGGAATCTCTTTAATTGATGGTCGACAATGGTGGACCTCATACAACTCTGCTTTCGGCGTAGATGCTGTTACGTGTCAAAAAGATGAGAATAAAGCAAAGATAAAAAGAAGATGTTGACGTGCACTCACCTCAATAGAGATAAGAAAGAATCTTTACATGCAGTTGACGGTTCCTTCACTCACATATGTCGGTTGTCATGCCTTCCACTGAAGACTCCGTATATTATAAATAGAGGCAGAGTCCTATGAGTTATGTACGCTGTGATTTTCTTATGTTTTTACTCTGTGTTTCTATTTTAAAGTTCGAGTGTGTGCTTGTACTACTATTGTGAGTAATCAACAAAATTTCCAATTCCTTCCAAAAAACTCTCTTCTCATCCTCGTTATACTAGCCCCCTTCCTGGTTTCTACTACTTTTGGTATCAGAGCCAGCTTGATGGCTCAAGGATGGAGGTAATTCTACTTCCTCACAAGCATGTAATTTGATGGCATAGTTATTTTCTTCAAGTTATTTCTCTGCTATGGTTATTATTATTGTTAAAGCTGTTGCCTTAGTTAACTGCGATAGAGTTAGGATTTGTCGAAGCGATGTGTCTTCTACCTAGTGGGACGGTATCAAAGTCACGTAGCCTTGTTATGTCGAGAGGACAGTTGATGGCATAAATCGTTGACAGTCGTGCTAGGTCTTTACTATCGTTAGATATATCTGAAACTACTGGAGTAGTTAATTAGGATAATAGAGTTTTTATAATAATTACTATTAACAGTTTTATAACTTGATAATAATAACTAGTCATAGGCATGTAAGTAAAGAAAGTAGAACCTCATCATGCTAATGAGCAAAGAGTTAGCAATAGGCATTAATAAAAAAGCCCTTACTATGGGTAAATATATAAAGAATGCTCAGAATTTTGAGTATTCCTCTGAATTAGAGGAACTAAACAAATGGACAAATCCAAAGGTAAAGCCAAAATTTTTTTACCAAATTGGTACTTTTGACTTTAAATCATCTATTTCCATTAAAACAATGGAAAGAACTATTTTGTGAATAATACAGAACATTCCTTCAAGCTTATAAGCGAGGAGGATATTGGGCATGTTCGTGATGCCTATAATTACGTCCATATTAGACTAATTCAAGTTGCATTTAAACATTTAACTCTACCAGAGTTAAATGCATCAATAATGACATCTCTTAGAGATGCAAGATATTTAGATTGGAGCCAGTCCCTAATGAGAGTTATGCAAACTAGTCTCTGTCATGGTCCAGTCTATTTTAATGTTTATCCTAATTTAACTCTGTCAATGACAGATAGTCATTTATATGAATCTGTAGCTTTAAATTTAAAAACTAATGGTTATAATTTTCTACCTAGATCTGAAACTATAGTAATAATCTATAGGATCCACTATAAGGTAATGAATACCATTGCCCCAAATGCAAGGCATATTACCACACCTGGTAAGACTACTTTGGTAGAAATAAATCTGTTAACATCCAAAGTAGCAACTAACAGGATAATTCGATGGGATAAAATTAACTTCCCAAAAGAATGGACTTTAAGTCAAGCTGTGTTACCACAACCAATTGTGAACACATATATTGATCAAATAGTTCAAACTAATGATGGAGAAGTAGAAGTAAGATTTACTCCTCATGATATCTCTCGATTATCAATATCAAGACAAAAATCTCTACCTTCTACAATAGGGTTAACTTCTTCTAATAAAGAAAAAGTCAATAAAATCAAAATTACAGATGATGCAATAGCACATCCCTTATACAAAGAAAAGAGCAAGATAAGCTCTCCGACAATGTCGGAATAGAATTTACTTCTATTTAATGGGATTTAAAATTAATTAAGAATTTTAGGACAAATTCTAATAAACCAAGAGTGCTTTTGCTTGCTATTGTCAAAATAAAATACTTTGGTGAATGCCTCAATATAATTCCAGTAAGAATAAGGCATATTAATATTTTTATCCTGATGAACTAGTAGTTTAGTTCTATTGGGATGAAGTCCCCAGGATTGAGGAGTGATAATGTGATGTATAATAATTTTGTTGTAATTGACCACACTTCTGAGATCATTTATTTTCTGATAAAAATGCTCACTTTTAACCGATTTGGTTGTCAGCAAAATTCCTTCATAGACATTTCTGTCTTTACCTTATACTGGAAATATATTATTTTCTAAGTATTTCTCTTTTAATTTTCAGGGGTCATCCATCATTGGGATGTCAGATTTCACTAGTTGAAGAATTTCTTCTGAATGATTATTCTGAGTGAAAATTGTTTCGACTTCAACTGCCTGCTTATAAGAAAAAAAAATTGGCTTCTTCAGTATCTTGAAGTTGAATACCTCTATTAGAAGTCTTTATTTTTCCAAGAACAATTTTCTTGGAGTGGCTTCTTGGCTCATTGGAGCCCGAGGTCATGGGTCTAGGAACCCATGCTGCTTGCCTTTTTCTTTCCGGCTCATAGTCCTGTAAAAATTCACGAGTTAAAAAGTCAGGAAGTGAATTGTCAGTTCCTTTAATATATTCAATATCAAAATCAAATATGGCTAATTCTGCTTGCCATCGAGCAAATATTTGCTTAGATGCTAAATTTTTAACATCTTTTTCTAAGACAGTCTTAGCAGAATTGCAATCAATTCTTAATAAGAATTTCTTATTAAGTAAATCATCCTGAAATTTATGTATACATTGGATAATATAAAGATTTTTTTTCTTAATAGTTAAATATTTGATTTGAGTATCATTCTATTTTCCTGAATGATATCTTACTAATACTTCTTTATTGGTGTTAGGGTTTAATTATTTTAGTATACCCCCATAACCAATATCACTAGCATCAGTTTCAACTATTTTAAACCATTCAGCATTGGCTAAATTTAGATAGGGCAAATTTTTAACTTTTTGTTTATTATTTTTACTGCTTCAGTATGGTCATTGGTCCAAGGAGCAGGCTTTTTTTCTTAATCTTTGATACAAAAGTTTTTTATCGGCAGCGATATTCCTATAGAATTCAGATACATAATTTAATGCACCAAGAAATAGATGTAACTGCTTATTATCAGTAATCTTATCAGAGAATTTAGAAGCAAATTCTATACTTCTATCTATTGGAATTATTGTGTTATTCTCAATATTATGTCTCAAAAATCTTATCTCTTGTTGGAAGAGTTTCATTTTTGGAGCAGATATTACTAAGCCATTCTTAATGACTAAGTATTTAAACACATTAAGGTGTTTAAAATATTCTTCTATTGTATTAGAGAAGATCAATATATCATCAATGTATTATAATATTGTCACGACCCACACCCGGAATTGGGGCACGAGTACGCGAGTACGTCCAGCCTACGCCGCAGCATCGGCGGTAGAACGCTGTCAAGGTCTTGATACTATCTAGCCAATCTCACACAAGCATCCAATCTCCATAAGGAGGCACGGATGACACAAATAAAATGAACACATACTCAATCACAGAATTATAGCACGATAAGATATCGAACAAAAATTAAATACAACGCAAGTCAAAAGTAATAACTTAACTCAACAATATCCAAGTCATCAAAATGCCGGAGACAAATCCGGTACCAAAATAGTTTACTTAAAGAACTAACAAAATAGCAATTCCGGCTAGACCTCCCGGAATCACAACTAATCTACCAAGTCTGCAGCTACTCACCATATGGTCCATAAAGAGTCGGACAGCGGTCCTCTAAGGCATAGTCTGGAAAATTGTTTCCAGTCAGGAAGGAGCAAAGTACAATCTCAAATAACAGTTCCATTAAATTGATAAGGACTATAAAGCAATAAACATGTGATGCTAGCTACTGAGAAGACAGTGAATTAAATATAATGGCAATTAAAGAGAGACAGGCAATATAAAGAGACAGGCAATAGGCAATATGATATAGTCAGTGCATGTATGAAAATGAGAAGGGCAAGGAACAGTATCATATACAGGTGATGTAGTATATGATTTAAATAGGGAACTGTAATCTATTCTAAGTGTTTGAAGTAGTAGTTTCAAAATGTGATCGGCTTGGGAACATGTACGATAGCTACAGGGCCTGGCTAACCATGGGTGAAGAGCATGATTAACACTTACATTGTTCTATACTACAATAAGAGGTTATGATCACATTTCTTACTAACTACTTCCCCGCCCCCAACTAGTACTGTGGATCCAACCATGACACGTCACGATACACGAGCAAGTCCAGTCTATCATGTACGATGTCTAATATACATGTCGTGTACAATGTCAATACGATAATCAATGTAACATCTCATGACTGCAGATCCAAGCTATACTAGTCCGTGTAACACAGTGTCAAGGATTCAGATGTAATATTTCATGATTATTTAATTTATAGAAATTATCAAGGAATTGGAAATTATCAGAGAATGTACTTACCTTGGGTCCTTAGCTGGTATTTATGGATGTCCTGTTCCAGAGTATCCCCTGGGTGAAGCAACAGTCCTAAAAACACATCACAATATTACTTGTATCAGGTGCTACCCTAACACACGGTCTAAAACACTAAATTCAGGGCTGTGCCAGGTATGGCACTAGTCAACTAGGGTTATCGAGTGCATTCACCAATTAAACGTATTATTAATAATCAAATATAATACATATATATATTTATTCCAAAGTATATACAAAATAGGTATAACTGTATGTACATAAGTGGAAATATATTTTATTTATGTGAAAATTATACATCACTCATATATATACATGTACCAAAATACATATTAACTTATATTATGTATACATATATATATATATATATATATATATATATATATATATATATATATATATATATATATATATATATGCATACATACCAAAATAATACAATACTATATACAGGTAAATATACCAAAATATGTTTATACATATATATAGGTACACATATTTATACCAAAAATGTATTAAATTAATGTATTTTACCAATGTATACTTATACCAAAATACATACATATATATATTTGTACATATTCCAAATAGTACGTATACTATATACAAATAGAGAAAATATACTATATATTTATAGATATATAGATGTACACATATACACACAAAAATACACGTATACGTATTTATATACATATATCAATATCATATATATTAGAATCATATTAAATATATATATACACATACATATACTGTTAAACATTAATTTAAATGCATATGTTAATATATACATATACGTATACACATTATATTAAAATGCACATATTACATTATACTAAGGTATATAAATATATATACTATACTAGTACATGACTTAAACATTAAATAAAATAATACTATACACATATGTATATAGTATTAATTAAATAAATACTATACATATACCTAAACATGATTAAATATATACAATTACATTCACATTAATTAAATACCTACAAACACATATACATTAGTCATATATGTACATATACATTACATTAGTTATATATATATATATATATATATATATATATATATATATATATATATATATATATATATATATATATACATATATACATACATTATGAAGAAGGAAAGAGGGGGAGGAGGAAACTTACAGTGTGTTGGGCTTGCTGGCCGGAAAGATGGCCGGGTGGTTGGGTGAACCGCAGAGGGAGGCCGGAGCAATGGCTCGGTGGAGTTGGCTCTGGTGGTGGAGGAGGCTCGAGGAGGAATGGGGAGCGGCCGGGAATCAGTGGAGGGGAAGTGATCGGCTCGACGGGGACTCGAGCGCGGGAGATGAATTCGTGAGGGGGCCGTCGGACGCCGGAGTACTGGGAGTCGGGTGGACAGCAGGGAGCAAGGGGCCAGAGTTGATCAGTGGGCCGCCGGCCGGAGTTGACGGCAGGGAGGAATAGGGGAGGAGAGTAGAGGGAGTTGGGGAGTCTCGGCCGAGCTGGAGGAGCGTGACCGGAGCGGGGTCGGCCTGGCCGCCGGGATGGGTGGCTTTGGCCAGGCTGAGCAGCGGCCGGGGGAGCTCGCAGAGGCTGGGAGGAGAGGACTAGCTAGGAGAAAGTTGTAGGTGGTGGCCGGAGGAGTTCGACTCGAGGGTGGCTCGAGCGGGGCTGCGCCTGGTCGGAACGCAGCAGGCCGGCCTCAGGGGGAGATCGGGTCGGAGCCTGGCCGAGTGGCCGGCCGGAGCAGAGCCTGAGGGGATGGGTGAACAATGTTCCCCCCTTTCTATCTCTTTGAATTTTAATAAAGAAAAGAAGAAGGAAAGAAGAAGAAAAGAAGAAGAGAAAGGAAGAAGGAGAAGAAGAAAGGAAGAAGGATTTCCTACGGTTGAGGTTGAGGATGGAGGAGAGAGAGAGGTGGGGGCTTGGTTGGGGAAACCTAGGTTTTCTAGGGATTAGGGTTGATGGTGACATGACATAAATAGGGAGAGAGGGTGTTGATGGAGGGTGGTGATTGAACCCCTAGAATGAGTGGCCCAGATTTGGTCATGGAAATATAATTCATGGAGGAATGAGGGTGAGGTTTAATTAAAAATTAATAGGGCTCCCTCATTGGTTTAAACAAATGGGTGTTGACACCAAAAATGCAAATTTGCAAATTAGTCCCCTTAAATTTGGGTATTTGCACAGACGCATAAAATGACGAAAATTTGGTGGGCGATTCGGTGTCCGGTGTTTTGTAGGGTCAGGGGGCACTGTATGATCGGTATGGGCTCAATTTGCAGGGCACTGGAATTAAATTAGAATTTTCAGAATTGGTTTAAATAGTATCCTCAATTTAATTAGAAATAAAATATAAGTTGTGTTCTAAAATTAATTAGGAGTACATGGGACCAAAATCAGGTCAGGTCATCAATACCAATAATGAAGAAGACTCAGAACAGAATATTATCCTAATTTGGGCCGCACGAAAAATAGGTCAAGATTGCCTCCAATTTCAATTGGAACGCACAATGATACAAAAATAAGAATTTATTAAATAACGTCCGCGATGATTTTTGTGCGGCTAGAAACAATGCACAGAGGGCATAATTATGAGTTACAAAAATAGCAGAATGGAAGACGGGCATGTCTAGGGCAAGATTGTAAAATTTGTTGGAAGACAAAAGCTAGGGTAGCGCTCCAAATATCGAAGCAAAGGCAATGCACAAAAATATTAAATAAAATATGGTAATTAAATACAAACTCCAAGAATTTAAAATTCTAAATAAATAATTAAATACAAAATTCTATAATTCAGACAGGTGGTCATCTACTAGGCTTCTAGGTCAAGTCTACTAGCTTAAAAATAAATAAACACTGCATATAATACTATATTTAATTACACATCACATAATTAAATAAATTAAATATACTATCATGCAATTACTTAATTGTAACTATAATAATATTAATTATTATAAAAAGTCAAAAATATTCCTGTTTTCGGAACGTGGTAGTGACAAGTCTACCCTCCTTAAAAGAATTTCGTCCTCGAAATTTAAAATCCCCAAGGTAGCGTTTATTCATACACATTATTATTTCCCTCAAATTTAAATTCATCAATCACGAAATCAGTTAAGAATCCACAATGTCCTCTCACAATTTTTAAAAATTCTGAATTTATCGCATTCCTGAAAAATCCTTGAAATAAAATCAACGTCCATTTTTATCAAAATTTTCCTTGAAAGTTTTAGTTAATAATTCTATACTCGGAATTTAATATTCACTCCTCAAATTTGATTTTTATCAATGAACAAATATAAAAATGTAATCTCGTTCCACAAGTTTGAATTTAAACATTTATTTATCAAAAATTTTATTTCTCGATTTCCTCTTCCTCAAAATATCCACCAATGCGATACTTAAAGATTCTCAAATTGCAACATCTCATATAAAATTCTAAAATTTATAACTCGCAATTAAATAAATATATTGATAAATCTCCCAAAATTTCCAAATTTAATAACCAATTTAAATATGCCATAATCTTCCTGGAATTAATTAAACCACCAATTATGCAATGTTAATTTCTTAACCCTCTATTTAAATTAATGTTTATCCTCGAATTTTAATCATCTTGTCTCTCTTGTCAAGTCATAACCCTTTCGTGAATCTTCGTCATGGTTAAACCCCAATAATCCTGGTCAAAATCTTTCCTATAATCATACAACATGCAACCCAAGGGGAATATATACGGTCATGGTGTCTTTGTCATGGTATTGCAGTCTTTGTATCAGGGGTACTACTAACTACATTATAACAAGAAATCATGCATACAAGCTACGGTACTAAGGTATCAATCAATCAATCAAGTAGAGAGGGACAGAAGGAAGGAAAGAACAGAACCTGCTAACACGTTACCTGTAGTATCGGTCTCCTCGACCGTCATCGCAAATGTCCCGCCCTGCTGGGGTGGTTTCCTTCGCGGGTGCTGAGCAATATATGGTTCCACAGGTAGCCTAACTGGATCTCTATAATCTGAAGCTGCGCGCTGGCCGGGAAGATAAGGGGCTAGAAGACAATCCCTTACTCGATGTCCTGCAGCGCCGCAGTGCAAACAAAGTCCTAGCCTCGTTCTACAGCTCTCCCAAAGGTGACCTGGCTTCTTACAGAAATGACAAGTCTGCTGTGTCTCTCTTGGAGGCTGTTGCTGATTCTGCTGAACACGGACTGGTGCCTGGTACTGTTGTTGATACTGATACGCCCATGGATGTTGCTTGATAGGAACTGGTGCTAGGTACTGCGGTGGATGCTGAAATGTCTATGGTCGTTGCTGACTATGAAATGGTACTTGGTACTGCTGTTGGTACTGAATACGGGGATGCTTGGTTGGTCCTGTGCTACCATTCGTATCTCCAAAAGTATTGTGACTCCTCTTAGGCCTGAGATCCAGATCCTCTTCTGCAATCTGAGCATCCATCAAGATAGCCTCAAAGGTAGCGGTACGACGACCAGAAGTGCGCGACCTAATTTCTCTCGTCAGTCCCTTTCTAAATTTTCGGGCTCGATCTCCTGGGTCACGAATCATAGACGATGCAAAACGGCTCAATCTACAGAATTCTGCAGCGTACTCGTCGACCGACATGTTTCCTTGAACTAAGTCATAAAACTGACTTTCCAAGGTTCCCAATGCCACGTCGGGAAAGAACTTCTCCTTGAAGAGTTCCTTGAAGGTCTCCCAAGTAAGTCCTTGTGCAGTAATTCTCGGCTCCGTATGATACCACGTGAGTGCGATATCGAACATCTGACTGCCAGCGGCTTCTATCTACAAGTTCTCCGGAATCTGGGTCAATCGCAGGCTCCTCTCTATATCCTCTAGCCAGTCATCAGCGTAGAGTATCCCTTCGGTGCCTTTGAACTCTCGAGGCATCATCCTTTTGAAATCTACTATAGTGCCTGATCTCTGCTGCTGGCCAGGAAACTGCTGGTACTGTGCTACTCTCTCCAAAGCTTGGAGAGTCACTTGATGGGCATTCTCCATATTTTTTTTCATCAGCTCGGTTTGTGCCTGGTGCGCTTCTGCTTGCACCCTCTGGGCCTCAGCTTGAACTCGCTGAGCGTCTGCCGTCACTCTTTGGGCATCTACCATGCCCTGGATCAAGGTAAACATCTGCGTTCCGTCAATGGACAAACCTTCGGGAATCGGAGTCGGTGGAGGAGGAAGGGTGTCCGTCTCAGCTGCGGCAATCCTCTGAGCAGGTGGGGGAGGAGGATCCCCGACAAGTGCAGACACTCCTACATGCATCGGAGATGTAGGAGGAACTACGGTTGTCTGTCCTTCAGGTGGAGAGGTGGCAGACCCCTCTAAAGCTGATGTTCCCGCTCTCATAGACCGTGTCTGCGGCGACATCCTGAAGACAGATCCCAAAGAATCAATTTAGGCAAAATGCGATATCATCAAGGAAGGACAGTACAGTTCTAAAGAGCAACATTCAAGGTAAAAGATTGGAAATAAATATTCCTGGTCTGATACTTCTATCCCTCTAAGTACCACAGTTCTACTACAAGCACACTCACTGCTAGCTTTTATACCTACTGTAATCGCTGATACTAGTTATCCTTATCACTCAAGTGCATATCAATGCAACACCATACTAAGTACTGCACTCTCTAATACAACCCTAGATGAAAACCCAAGTCAGTTTGCAGTGAGATCACAATCATGCTCAAGCCAACAGATCTTACACATGCATCTCATCTACTTATATACTAATATATCTCTCCCACTATAAAATCCTATCCTCAAATAAATTCCTCAAAAATAACTCCTCGAATAAATTTTAAGTAAAAATGCATATACTTTCCTCAAGACCAATTATCTAAATACTGAAGTGAAAATTTTATCAATTCCAAAAATCCTTATAGCTTGTCTAGGTTTATCAAATTGAATCTGAATTCCTCAAAGTTTTAATGACAATATCTCAACTTCTCAAAATTCAAGAATTTGAAATTCATTTTCAATCCTTAATTTAAAATTTAAATCCACCTTCTGTAGTCAATAGCTCTAATGTTAATCATTTTCACTGTCCTCATCGACGTGTATCATCAAATAATACCATAAATCAGTCTGCAAATTCATCTTGATACGAAATCAAACCCTACTATGAAACCAAAATCCTAATTTAATACCTAATCAACAATCAACAAGTGAGAATGGACGGAGCAAGGGAATGATTTTAATTTGGAATTAAAATAAGATTCTCAGGGGTCATCCCAGGAATCTCTCAAGGAATTGTGATTGAGTATTCGCTCTCGTCCTAGTATTCTATGTCCTAGATCCTATCGCAGGCACGCAGTAGTATAACAAGGATGCCACACTACTACGACATCGCACAACTCGCGAAGTCTGACCTGCATGGGCCACCACTAAAATGTGTCACGACCCGCACCCGAAATTGGGGCACGAGTACGCGAGTACGTCCAGCCTACGCCGCAGCATCGGCGGTAGAACGCTGTCAAGGTCTTGATACTATCTAGCCAATCTCACACAAGCATCCAATCTCCATAAGGAGGCACGGATGACACAAATAAAATGAACACATACTCAATCACAGAATTATAGCACGATAAGATATCGAACAAAAATTAAATACAACACAAGTCAAAAGTAATAACTTAACTCAACAATATCCAAGTCATCAAAATGCCGGAGACAAATCCGGTACCAAAATAGTTTACTTAAAGAACTAACAAAATAGCAATTCCGGCTAGACCTCCCGAAATCACAACTAATCTACCAAGTCTGCAGCTACTCACCATATGGTCCATAAAGAGTCGGACAGCGGTCCTCTAAGGCATAGTCTGGTAAAATATTTCCAGTCAGGAAGGAGCAAAGTACAATCTCAAATAACAGTTCCATTAAATTAATAAGGACTATAAAGCAATAAACATGTGATGCTAGCTACTGAGAAGATAGTGAATTAAATGTAATGGCAATTAAAGAGAGACAGGCAATATAAAGAGATAGGCAATAGGCAATATGATATAGTCAGTGCATGTATGAAAATGAGAAGGACAAGGAACAGTATCATATACAGATGATGTAGTATATGATTTAAATAGGGAACTGTAATCTATTCTAAGTGTTTAAAGTAGTAGTTTCAAAATGTGATCGGCTTGGGAACATGTACGATAGCTACAGGGCCTGGCTAACCATGGGTGAAGAGCATGATTAACACTTACATTGTTCTATACTACAATAAGAGGTTATGATCATATTTCTTACTAACTACTTCCCCGCCCCCAACTAGTACTGTGGATCCAACCATGACACGTCACGATACACGAGCAAGTCCAGTCTATCATGTACGATGTCTAATATACATGTCGTGTACAATGTCAATACAATAATCAATATAACATCTCATGACTGCAGATCCAAGCTATACTAGTCCGTGTAACACAGTGTCAAGGATTCAGATGTAACATTTCATGATTATTTAATTTATAGAAATTATCAAGGAATTGGAAATTATCAGAGAATGTACTTGCCTTGGGTCCTTATCTGGTATTTATGGATGTCCTGTTCCAGAGTATCCCCTGGGTGAAGCAACAGTCCTAAAAACACATCACAATATTACTTGTATCAGGTGCTACCCTAACATACGGTCTAAAACACTGAATTCAGGGCTCTGCCAGGTATGGCACTAGTCAACTAGGGTTATCGAGTGCATTCACCAATTAAACGTATTATTAATAATCAAATATAATACATATATATAGTTATTCCAAAGTATATAGAAAATAGGTATAACTGTATGTACATAAGTGGAAATATATTTTATTTATGTGAAAATTATACATCACTCATATATATACATGTACCAAAATACATATTAACTTATATTATGTATACATATATATATATATATATATATATATATATATATATATATATATATATATGCATACATACCAAAATAATACAATACTATATACAGGTAAATATACCAAGATATGTTTATACATATATATATAGGTACACATATTTATACCAAAAATGTATTAAATTAATGTATTTTACCAATGTATACTTATACCAAAATACATACATATATATATTTGTACATATTCCAAATAGTACGTATACTATATACAAATAGAGAAAATACACTATATATTTATAGATATATAGATGTACACATATACACACAAAAATATACGTATACGTATTTATATACATATATCAATATCATATATATTAGAATCATATTAAATATATATATATATACACATACATATACTGTTAAACATTAATTTAAATGCATATGTTAATATATACATATACGTATACGCATTATATTAAAATGCACATATTACATTATACTAAGGTATATAAATATATATACTATACTGGTACATGACTTAAATATTAAATAAAATAATACTATACACATATGTATATAGTATTAATTAAATAAATACTATACATATACCTACACATGATTAAATATATACAATTACATTCACATTAATTAAATACCTACAAATACATATACATTAGTCATATATGTACATATACATTACATTAGTTATATATATATATATACATATATACATACATTATGAAGAAGGAAAGAGGGGGAGGAGGAAACTTACAGTGTGTTGGGCTTGCTGGCCGGAAAGATGGCCGGGTGGTTGGGTGAACCGCAGAGGAAGGCCGGAGCAATGGCTCGGTGGAGTTGGCTCTGGTGGTGGAGGAGGCTCGAGGAGGAATGAGGAGCGGCCGGGAATCAGTGGAGGGAAGGTGATCGGCTCGACGGGGACTCGAGCGCGGGGGATGAATTCGTGAGGGGGCCGTCGGACGCCGGAGTACTGGGAGTCGGGTGGACAGCAGGGAGCAAGGGGTCGGAGTTGATCAGTGGGCCGCCGACCGTAGTTGACGGCAGGGAGGAATAGGGGAGGAGAGTAGAGGGAGTTGGGGAGTCTCGGCCGGGCTGGAGGAGCGTGACCGGAGCGGGGTCGGCCTGGCCGCCGGGATGGGTGGCTATGGCCAGGCTGAGCAGCGGCCGGGGGAGCTCGCAGAGGCTGGGAGGAGAGGACTAGCTAGGAGGAAGTTGTAGGTGGTGGCCGGAGGAGTTCGACTCGAGGGTGGCTCGAGCGGGGCTGCGCCTGGTCGGAACGCAGCATGCCGGCCTCAGGGGGAGATCGGGTCGGAGCCTGGCCGAGTGGCCGGCCGGAGCAGAGCCTGAGGGGATAGGTGAACAATGTTCCCCCCTTTTTATCTCTTTGAATTTTAATAAAGAAAAGAAGAAGGAAAGAAGAAGAAAAGAAGAAGAGAAAGGAAGAAGGAGAAGAAGAAAGAAAGAAGGATTTCCTACGGTTGAGGTTGAGGATGGAGGAGAGAGAGAGGTGGGGGCTTGGTTGGGGAAACCTAGGTTTTCTAGGGATTAGGGTTGATGGTGACATGACATAAATAGGGAGAGAGGGTGTTGATGGAGGGTGGTGATTGAACCCCTAGAATGAGTGGCCCAGATTTGGTCATGGAAATATAATTCATGGAGGAATGAGGGTGAGGTTTAATTAAAAATTAATAGGGCTCCCTCATTGGTTTAAACAAATGGGTGTTGACACCAAAAATGCAAATTTATAAATTAGTCCCCTTAAATTTGGGTATTTGCACAGACGCATAAAATGACAAAAATTTGGCAGGCGATTCGGTGTCCGATGTTTTGTAGGGTCAGGGGGCACTGTATGATCGGTATGGGCTCAATTTGCAGGGCACTGGAATTAAATTGAGATTTTCAGAATTGGTTTAAATAGTATCCTCAATTTAATTAGAAATAAAATACAAGTTGTGTTCTAAAATTAATTAGGAGTACATGGGACCAAAATCAGGTCAGGTCATCAATACCAATAATGAAGAAGACTCAGAACAGAATATTACCCTAATTTGGACCGCACGAAAAATAGGTCAAGATTGCCTCCAATTTCAATTGGAACGCACAATGATACAAAAATAAGAATTTATTAAATAACGTCCGCGACGATTTTTGTGCGGCTAGAAACAATGCACAGAGAGCATAATTATAAGTTGTAAAAATAGCAGAATGGAAGGCGGGCATGTCTAGGGCAAGATTATGAAATTTGTTGGAAGACAAAAGCTAGGGTAGCGCTCCAAATATCGAAGCAAAGGCAATGCGCAAAAATATTAAATAAAATATGGTAATTAAATACAAACTCCAAGAATTTAAAATTCTAAATAAATAATTAAATACAAAATTCTATAATTCAGACAGGTGGTCATCTACTAGGCTTTTAGGTCAAGTCTACTAGCTTAAAAATAAATAAAACTGCATATAATACTATATTTAATTACACATCACATAATTAAATAAATTAAATATACTATCATGCAATTACTTAATTGTAACTATAATAATATTAATTATTATAAAAAGTAAAAAATACTCCTATTTTCGGAACGTGGTAGTGACAAATATAGAACTAGAATGTTGAATAAATATTTTATTCATAATATTTTAAAACTTTGAAGGTGCATTCTTCAGACCAAATTGCATAACATTCCATTCGTAATGGCCAAAAGGAACAGTAAACGCAGTCTTATACCGATCCTTTTTATTTATTTGTATTTGCCAATAACTTGATTTCAGGTCAAATTTTGAATAGATTCTTGGTTTAGCTACTCTATTAAGTAGATCCCTTTTATTAGGAATTTGATATCGAATCCATTTTAAAACCTTATTTAGAGGTTTATAATTAATAACAAGTCCAGGCACACCTATTTCTTTTTCAGCATTATTATTAACATAAAATGTTGTGCAACTCCATGGGGAGTAAGACTTGAGAATTAATTTTTATCCAATAAGTCTTGGATTTCTTTTTTACATAATTCAAGATATTCTTGATTCATTTGCAAGGTCTTGCCTTTGTCGGAATATCCTTTTCATTAAAGGATTCTTCATAAGGAAGGAAAATTATATGTTGTTTCTATCCCAGAAAGTATTAGGGATATTACTACAAGTGTGTAGCTTGAAGTCTTCTTTGACTTGTTTAATTTTTTGTTGGATTTCCAATTATTTTAACTGCTAAGTTATAGTAACCTGAGCAAGTTCTTCTTTTAAGAAATTAATCTAATTTTCTTTCAAATTAACTTCATTAAGAATTTTAACAATTGGATTTGTTATAAATTTAAAAGTTAATTTTTTTGCCTTTATAACAAGTTTTAGTTCCTTCTTTAGTTATCTCATTAATAGGCATGAGTCTTTCTAAGAATGGAGTTCCTATAATTACATGCTGAGATATTTCCTTTACAACTATTATATGTATATATGTATATATATATATATATATATATATATATATATATATATATATATATATATATATATATATATATATAGGTGAGTGTATATATAGGTTGATATATATAGGTATCCATATGTATATTGATATCTATATGGTTGTGTGTACATAGAGTGCATAAGTATTTATGGGTTATGTGTAATTGTTTGGATGTGTTGAGAGGAGCTCGGGACAGTGGGAGAGTGTGTATCACCAATGGAGTATCAGTAGCAAGTACAACAGACTGCAGTGGTCAGCAACTAATACAGTACAAAGTAATCAGGGAGCATGCTCAGGCATCAACACAGCATTCAGGGGGAGCACAGCAGCTTAACATCAGCTCGAGCAACTGCAGCAGCATGCTCAGGACAGGGGGATACAGTGACCAACTGAGTAGCATGAGCAGCTAGCAACGCACATCAAAGCAGTGAGCTAGCAGAGCATGGCCTAGCAGTGTGTGCAGCCAATGTTGTGCATCAACGACAGCATTTCAGTAGCCGCACTTTGTAGCAAGCAGTTTGAAGAACAGTGCATTCAGCAACTGCCACACTACAGCAACCTCTGCAGCCTCGAGCCAACATAATATAGCCCAACAACAACAACAAGATGCACAGTGAATCCAGTGTGCAATCAACATCAACCATTCAGTAGCTTAGCATTCAGTAAGAGAGGGCAGTGGCACTGAGGAGCAGCAGCAACTGCACATCATCATAACATGAGCATTGTTTCAGCAGGTAGCATTCAATATTCTGTATCAGGGCTGCAACCACATCGATGCACTGTGCTATAGAGCAATTACAACAAGACATAGAGGAGATACAGTAGCAATATCAGCATAGAGCAGTGTATTCAGCATGAGGCATTCAATAGCATTTAGTACAGCAATACAGCAAGCCAGGCAATGAGCAGCTCGAGCATACAACTGTGCAGTTTAGAAAGCTGAGAGACACTATAGTACAGCAGCAATAGAGTATCAGCTAGGCATTGTTAGCAATGCATTCAGTGAGCAATGTGCAATATGCTTGCAACAGCCAACTGCATCCAGAGGTTGGTGCAGCAACCTGCAACCCAACTGTAGTAGAACAGCAGCAGGATCAGCAACTGAATAACAACAAGGTATATCATTACAGTGAATAACAACAAGGTCAGGGGTATGGACAATTAGTTTAGTAATGGATAGCTAGTAGTTATCATGGTATAGTTAGTTCTTGTAAGTTTAGTTAGTAGTTCATAATAGTGTAGTAGTTAAGTGCATAGTATAGTAGTTGTATATATACATTGTTAGCTAATAGTTAGTTATATACATACTTGTTAGATTAGTAGATTAATATATAGTATTGTATATAAGTATTGATATGTATTGTATGTTAAGTAGATTAGTGGTATCATAGTAGTATTGCATGTTAGTATATATCTAGTGTATTGGTAGTTAGCTATACATTAGGATTTGAATTACCTTGTGATACCAAGGTAATGTCAAGGTATTGGTCGATACTCAAGAAATTGGGTTTGAGTATCGAGATGGGGTGTAGGTAGGGAGATACGCATTGGTTCAAAGCCAAGGTATCTGATTTGCATTAGTTTGCTAAGCTACTACATGTATTGTCTTGTATATATATATATATATATATATATATATATATATATATATATATATATATATATATATATATATATATATATATATATATATATAAAAACTTGTGTATCCTATGATACGATATTTTGTGTATATCGTAGTATCTTAGTCTAGCTAGTGTGGCCTAGTTTTATAGTGTGTGAACCTAGTATCCTAGAGTTAGACTCATACAACCTAGAAATAGCTAGTTTGACTAGTTTGACCTAGAGTTGACCTAGTTTACCTATTTTGACTTAGAAATGGCTTTATGACCTAGAAGTTGACTAGTTTAACTCATTTTATTCCAAATCTTGTATTAATATAATATTCTATATATAGGTCTGTGACACCAGTTCGGATACCGTTTTGTATCTTTTGCTCTGGACCATAGGCGAGTACATTCTCTGATAGTTTCTATTATTTGATTACTACTATAATTCAAGTATTTAGAAATATTACTTATGATTCTTGACATGATGGTACACGGATTGGTATTATTATTGGATCGTCAGTCGTGAGATGTTACCTTGATTATTGAGATGGTATCGGATATTGTCCTTGTTGGTATTGGATAACATTGAATATTGTAGATTAAACATTGTCTAGTAAGGTGTCATGATTCGATCTATCGTATCAGTCGGGGTGGAGGAAATACCAATTAAATATATGATCAAGAACTATCGGCTAGTAGTGTAATCATTGGCTACTAACTAATCATGCAATTCACATATAGTTGAGTTATCTCTTTAGTGTAATCATTGAATCTCCCAGGCCGATCACATATTTAGTTAGTATCTCAAACACATAATGTATTGTAGATTCCATATTCAGTTCATTGATTACACTGTTCTTTTTCTGACATTATAGTTTATTCCTTCATTCCTTGTACGCATTGATTATATTTTTATTGCTTGTATTGCCTATTCTTTCACTGTTCTTGATCATCAGTTATACTTTCATCGTAGATAGCATCCTCTATTTTATTGTTTATAGTTTTTGTCAAATAATTGGAACTGTTATTGGGTTGTACTTTGCTCCATTCCTGACTGAAAAACATTTTCAGAGGATCCCGGGGATTGGTGCCCGACATACTATGGACCTTGACCTATATATGGGGCAGACTTGGACCCACTAGTTCTGGAGTGACTGTCGGAAGATCTATCCAGAATCACTTGTTAGCATAGTTATCTCTCTTTAGCATTTTGGTACCAGATTTATTTTCAGCATATATTTGAGACTTGGATATTATTTCTATTTTTTATTGTTATATTTAAATTGTATAGTTATGTTAGACTTCTTTGATATATTTTTGTGCCATAGATTTGTGATTGAGGATTGTGTTGCATTAAGTTTAGTGTCCTCCTTCTTGGAGTTAAGATATTATTGGCAGATTATATATTATTGTGAGATAGATTAGATAGTATAATCGACCTAGACAGCGTTCTACCGCCGATGCTGCGGCGTAGGCTGGACGTACCCACGTACTCATGCCCCTTTACCGCGTGCGGGTCGTGACATATTTTTGCGGTGGCCCATGCAGGTCAGGCTTCACAAGTTGTGCAATATCATAGTAGTATAACGACTTAGTTGTACTACTGCGAGCCTGCGATAGGATATAGGATATAAGATACTAGGATGAGAGGATACTAAATCATAAATTTCTTGAGAGATTCCTCGGACGACCCTTGAGAATCTTATTATAAATTCTAATTTAAATCTTTTCCCTTATTTTCGTCCGCTCTCACTTGTTGTTATTGAATTTGATTCTTGGTGAATCGGTTGTTGAATTTAATTTTTGGTGTCATTATTGAGTTTGATTTTATATCGAGATAAATTTTTGTGGACCAAATTACGATATCTTCTGATAACATATGTTGATGAGGACAGTGAGAAAGGTGAAACGTCTGCTTTGGTTATGGAGCCTAGAGTTTATCGCAGCCATATTAGCTGGCATGGCAGAAACGTTGGAACCTGACTTTGAATGCATATATCTTAGTTATAAAATTTAGAGTTTCTCGCAGCCATACCGGTTGGCATGGTAAGAATTCTAGATGACATGATTATAGAGTTGTATACCTTAGTTATGGAATATATCGTTTATCGCAGCTATGCTTACTGGCGTGGCGAGGATTCTGAGTGTCATGATTTTGGACAGACGTGTATGATTATTAGGTGTATCTTAAATTGGTTCTTAAAGTATCATCTCAATACTTATCTACTCCTGTTATTGTAGGATTTTGTTACATCATTCCTTAGCTTAGAAGTAGAGCCTTGATGTGAGTAGATAGGAGTATACCAGTATATGACTAGTGATGGGTATATTACCTGATATTGAGGTTAGTGATTTGTTGGAAGCAATAGGTGGAAGAGTGTCTAGAAATTATGTACAGAATACACAGTGGGTGATGAGTATCAGTGTGGAAGTCATGAGTATCAAGAAGTGGAAGCTGAGTATTAAAAATTATAATGGTGTGTTATGGGTTGAACTGAGTATTAAAAATTGTAATGGTGTGTCATGGGTCAAGAAATATCAAGAATTATCATGAAGATATATAGTGTATCACTGATTAGTGTATCAGTCTATAAAAGGTTTAAGGGGAGATACATATACATCAATATAGATATGGAACTATATGCCTGCCTTTGAGAGTGAAGTAAAATATGTGTATTATAGAAGTTAATAACTAGTGCAACTGATCATGAGTTCTAGTGAGTATGATAAGGTAATCTAATAATGAAGCTAGTATCCTAAAATATTAAGGGCATATGTTGTGTAGTTAGGAAGCTAGTTTAACTATATCAAGAGTGCTAGTATTTCTATATTAGGGACTAGTTAAGTAATGTGCTAATAACAGTTAAGTATCTTGTGTGATAATATTGGATTAGTGTATCAGTTAATATGGATAGAAAAGCATTTAAAAGTAATAGTACAAGTAATCCAAGTAGTAGAGTCGAGACATGAGTACCTGGTATGAGGATGTTATCTAAAATGCATATGAGAGCCGGTGCCTTGTGTAGACAGTAACAAGATTTGAGTAGGCATCCTATTGGGGGTATTCAAGTTGGACAAGGGTGTGCAAATAAAACACATGATTGAGAAAGTATACAAGTGTTTCTTGCAAGAGAATAGTTGAGAATTTTGGTGATCACAAGAACTAAAATAGATAAAAGAGGTAGTATCTTAGCAGTGTTTTGTATAGTATCCTAGGTAGTAAGTGCTAGTGAATTAAGCATGCACATAACCTAGAATTATAGTATATCACTAGTATTTGGTAACCCTCAGTATTAAGAATATTTTGACTATATTGATGAGTAGTAAATGCTTAGTGTGTGATGGAATAGGCCACAGGTGGCATATCAGATTACCTCGCACCAGAAGAGGGAGAACACCTCAGCGGGGCAGAGATAGAAATTCATGATAGTTAGAGTATGATTTCTCTTTCAGTAGAATGGTAGGATTGTATGTTATATGATAGAACTATTTTAGACTGTAATTGATGGAGGTTTGACCATAGTAAAATTTGTATAAATAGGTTATGACTGGCCAAAGAGAGAGGGGGTGAGAGTTATAATTTCGAGGACAAAATTCTGCTAAGGGGGGTAGACTTATCACTACCATATTTTCTAGGAAAGAATATTTTAGTCATTTAGTAATTAATTAAATATTGTGCATATTAAATATTATTTATGGTATTATTATTTATTGTTAGTATGTTAGATTTATTTAGTCGACCTAACTAGTTTAGATTAGATCCATGGATCAACATTTAATTCTAGTTAGAATTGAGCCCAATAATAAGCACATTCATTAGGAGGATGATTAATTAAGTTAAACCATTAGACTAGAACCTTCCTTTATTAATTAATTTTTACATAAGAGGATCCAAGGGGTATTTTAGAATTTATATAGTAACTTAAGGGAGGGAGCAAAGTTGGCCTATATAAAGGTGGTAAAAACTTTCTCTCTCTTTATTTTATATTCCAAATCTAGATCTAGAATTTTTCTCAACCAAATTTCTTTATTCCCACATCAAATCCCTACCAAATCTCTTTCCAATTCCTCTCTAAATAATTATTGGAGGATATTAGAGCAATGATCTATAAGAAGAAAGCAATGATCTACAAGGAGGAGCAAGGATTTACTAGTTGAAGGCTTTTTTCACCCAATTTAAAAATTTTATTAGAAATCCATCTCCCAACAGGTATAATTCAGTTGTATCTCTTTAATTATACTCTAAATCTATGATTTAATCATTAAGAACTACCCCCATATGCTAAGGATATCCATAGGAATTGAAATTAAGTTCATAGGAGGCCTATGGAGAAAGTTATGGTATATTTTGTATCAATTTGGGAAAATTCCAAAATTAACATATTTTGTGTTTGTCAATTGGTCAATTGGACAAAATTGATATGTGTTTGATTGTGTGTGGCTAGTGTCAAGTTCACAATTAGATGCGTGTAGGCCGTATCCCTACAATTTGAAGATACGGGTTGATTTGGGGGGTTTTCCCTCCGATACGGGGGTTTTGTACATGTCACATTTTGACAGTGACACGTAGATATGTAATTAGCTCTTCGTATTATTCATAATTGCTATTTTTAGACTTACTCGTGTCCTTCGGGATACGTTTGGTTGTGTGGTGGAGCCGTATTGCATGTGTATCATAGAATGGGTGTGATACGGGTGCGGTGCACTCCACGTGTTTGATCATTATATCTCAATTCAACTTGACTTGTGTATAGCTATTAGTATGATATATTATATATGATATATCTATGTATTTGTGTATGTATCTATATTATATTGTATGGTTATGTATATATGGCTATATATATATATATATATATATATATATATATATATATATATATATATATAATACAACATAACCACACACACACACACACACACACACACACTCACATATATATATATATATATATATATATATATATATATATATATATATATATATATATATATATATATATATATATATATTATATATATATATGTGTGTGAGTGTGTGTGTGTGTGTGTGTGTGTGGTTATGTTGTATATATATATATATATATATATATATATATATATATATATATATATATATATATATATATATGTGTGTGTG
>JAYESA010000015.1:107138228-107346909 GCA_036927795.1 Iris macrosiphon | reverse complement strand
GGACATTATAGTTTATTCCTTCATTCCTTGTATGCATTGATTATATTTTTATTTCTAGTATTGCCTATTCTTTCATTGTTTTTTATCATCATTTATACTCTCATCGTAGATAGCATCCTCTATTTTATTGTTTTATAGTTTTTGTCAATTAATTGGAACTACTATTGGGTTGTATCTCGCTCTATTCCTGACTGAAAAACATTTTTCAAAGGATCCCGGGGATTGGTGCCCGACATACTACGGACCTCGACCTATAGATGGTGCAGACTTGGATCCACTAGTTCTGGAGTGACTGACGGAAGATCTAGTCGGAATCACTTGTTAACATAGTTAGCTCTCTTTAGCATTTTGGTACCGGATTTGTTTCCGACATATATTTGAGACTTGGATATTATTTCTATTTGTTATTGTTATATTTAGATTGCATAGTTATGTTAGAATTCTTTGATATATTTTCATGCCATAGATTTGTGATTGAGTATTGTGTTGCATTAAGTTTAGTGTCCACCTTCTTGGAGTTGAGATATTGTTGGCAGATTATATAATATTGTGAGATAGATTAGATAGTATAGTCGACCTAGATAGCGTTCTACCACCGATGCTGCGGCGTAGGCTGTACGTACCCACGTACTTGTGCCCCTTTACTGCGTGCGGATCGTGACACATTTTTGTGGTAGCCCATACAATTCAGGCTTCGCAAGTTGTGCGATGTCGTGGTAGTGCGACGGCTTAGTTATACTACTGCGAGCCTGCGATAGGATATAGGATATAGGATATAAGATACTAGGATGAGAGGACACTCAATCACAAATTTCTTTAGAGATTCCTCGGACGACCCTTGAGAATCTTATTATAAATTCTAATTCAAATCTTTCCCTTATTTTCGTTCCCTCTCACTTGTTGTTATTGAATTTGATTCTTGGTAAATCAGTTGTTGGATTTAATTTTTGGTATCATTGTTGAGTTTGATTTCATATCGAGATAAATTTTGTGGACCAAATTACGATATCTTCTGATGACATATGTTGATGAGGACAGTCAAAAAGGTAAAACGTCTGCTTTAGTTATGGAGCCTAGAGTTTATCGCAGCTATATTAGCTGGCGTAGCAGAAACATAGGAACCTGACTTCGAATGCATATATCTTAGTTATGAAATTTAGAGTTTCTCGCAGCCATACCGGTTGGCGTGTTGAGGATTCTAGATGACATAATTATAGAGTTACATATCTTAGTTAAGGAATCTATCGTTTATCGCAGCTATGCTTATTGGCATGGCGAGGATTCCGAGTGTCATAATTTCGGATAGACGTGTATGATTATCATGTGTATCTTAAATTGGTTCTTAAAGTATCATCTCAACTCCCACCAGTACATTTATGTACTGATAACCCACCAGATTGTTTGCAGGGTACTGGAGAACCTCGTTCGGTACGGATGTCTCCTTCATGCGTGCTAAGGCATAGAGTGCACTTTAGATCCTTGGAGCATTGCGTCCGGAACTGAAGCACATATACAAGACATAATATTGGAATATCGCATGTGTATCATTCCACAAATGTAGCCACTTGGCACGCTTTTACTGTTTCAGAGAGAGAGGCTTGAGCGACTTGTAATCTCGGCCTAGTGCCACCTGTAACACTTGTTTAAATCAATGAAAGAGTTTGCTTTACTTATATACTTGTGTTATTCAATGCTTCCGCTATTTATGACTCAGTAAACTTGTTACCGGTCGCCTATGCGTTTATTATTTCGCTGCACTCGGACAATCTGTGCGACTTTGTGGCTTAGACCTATTATCGCCAGCCAGAACTACGGCCTTGCACGGGTGCAGCTTACGCTTGTGCGTCATCACGCCCAGATGGGTGAAGCAATCGTCCCGCGGGAGCGCTGGTGCGGTGATTCTCGCCTAGCGGGGATGGCCGATTAGCCTGCGGGAGATCGGGACATGACACAGCTCAGGACAGATAGAAATACTGGGCCGACACATACCACTGACCTTTGGAGTTCAAGGAAGGTAAGCATGTGTTTCTGAAGATATTACCTAATCGTGGCACTATTCGATTTGGGAGCAAAGGCAAGTTGAGTTCAAGGTATAATGGACCTTTTGATATTCTGGAGCGTGATGGTGAGGTGGCATACCGTCTTGTACTACCCCCCTCTCTAGAGGAAGTGCATGATGTATTCCATGTCTCATAGCTTAGGAGGTACTTGACTGACCCAAGTCACGTAGTTGATCATTCCGAGATTTCAGTAGGTTCGAGTTTGAATTATGAGGAGCAGCCAGTTGGGAAATAGGATACTAGTAAGAATACATTGCGAGGTCAGACGATCAGACTAGTTCGGGTAGCTTGGAAGCATCACTATCCAGGTGAATCCACTTGATAGCGAGGGGATCTCATACGACAGCGTTATGACATGCATGACTCAACTGCTAAAATCTTATTTGGGTCTACTGAGATTCCATCTCCTGTAATCATATGCCCGAGAAATTCAACCTTATTAAGGAAGAACTCACACTCCGAAAGCTGGCCATATACCTTCTTCTTCTTGAGGCCTCCAGAACTATCCTCAGGTGCTTCTCATGCTCCTCTGGGGTCTTCAAATAAATCAATATATCATCAATGAATACTACCACAAACTGATCCAAGTACTGATGAAACACCTTATTCATCAGGTTCATGAATACTGTCGGGACATTGGTCAACCCAAACAGCATCACCAAGAACTCAAACTGACCATACCGAGTCCTGAAAGCTATCTTCGTAATGTCTTCCTTCTTCACTTTCACCTGGTGGTACCCCAACCTCAAGTCTATCTGCGTCTGATCGACTGCGGATGTGGGGGTGGAAGATCCCCTAAAACTGTCGGCACTGTCCTCTGTACCGGAGGTGGAGCACCTCTGAAAGCTGCTACAGAAATGCCCACCTGAATCGGTGAATCTAACCTCTGGAATATAGCTGCTGGAACAACGTATGTTGGTGCTGCCCTCATAGGCGATGAAGTAACAGACCGCGCTGACATGGCACCAGAGTTGGAAACATATCTTTGGTGGCATCCTGAAGATAGATTGAACAAAGGAATAAATATTGAGTATGATACGATATCATCAAAGAAGGACAGATTTATTCAAAGTAAGCAAACATTCAATAGATAAGGATAGCAAAACTGATATTAAAAGTGTTTCCTAGTTGTGATTGAGTATACTCTCTGCCTAAATCCTATTTTCTAAAGCAGGCTCATAGCAGTACTCTAGGTGAGCACTACTAAGATATCGCTCTAATCGTGACTCTAGACCTGCATGGGCCACCACTAAAACGTGTTATGACCCACACCCGGATATTCGGGCATGAGTATGTAGGTACGTCTAGCCTATACCACAGCATCGATGGTAGAACGATGTCTGGATAAACTCTAACTAACTAAATATCTGAACAATATATATATGGTACATGTCAATTATCTCACCTCCAAAAGGAGGAACAATATGGTATATCATAAATGTAACTATACTAAATTATAATGCAAACTAAGGAAGATAGAGCATGAATGGAATAACGAAGAAAAGAATCAAGATACAATCCACAAGTCTGAAATAATATACATGCCATGAATCTCAATAACAGTCTAATACAAATCCACCAAAATATAAACAAAACCTCCTCAGGCTCTGGGAGTATCCTCTAATGGTATGCCCTCATGCGAAATGTGGGACACTGATCTATGAGCCAATCATCTGGAAAAATATATCCAGTCAGGATTGGAGTGAAGTACATATCTCTGAAAGCAGTTTTAAATACATAATCGAGCATATAAAACAGATAATAGAAAAGAATATAAGATAACAAAACAACTGAATAAAAAGAACTAGAATGACAGGCAATGTACTAGAATGAAGAATATGCAATAGAATACCTGTAATAAAAAAGAATAACTAAAATCTAACCAATGTGCCTTGGAATACAAGTTCATTATGTGATCGGTTTAGGTTGAACACGAATACAATATGGTAACTCGATTATAAGTGTGGTATGTAATCGACATGTACACGAATACACTGGGGCTTTGATCACATAATCAACTCCTACTCCCCCATCCTCAACTAATACCAATGGATCCAATCACGACACGTTATGAACACGAATATGGGTGCACTAAACATGAGCAGTGTGTGTACACGAATATAAGCACACTGAACACAAGCAGTGTGTGAACACGAAATACAATAAATTAATACCCGATACACACGATAAAATACATGTGAAGGAGTATCCGCTGAACACAGTAAGGGATAACATCTCCTGACAGGATCCTTGTAGTACCAGTCCATGAAACCACTGTATAGGAATCAAGTATAAAATTCTAGAACATGAGATATATATACTATTATGAAATGAAAACTAACAAAGAAATATACTCGCCTGAGGTCCTGAGCAAGGTGCTGTCACCACCCCATTTCCAGAGCCGGGTATTTTTTTTTAGTTTAGTTAATTGTGTATTATTTATAATTATTTGTAATTATATTTAATTAATGATTTTATTATTTTTATATTGATTGTTTTAGGATTTTGGCTAGCCTGGACCCATGTCAGACCCTAGTGGACCCATGTCCGACCCAGCCCACACCCCTGTGAGACTTATTTTTGGGTTTAGAATATTTATTATATTTTTAGAAGGTTAGTGGGAGAGATTTGGAGCTAGTTTGAGTGCTTTTGGAACCCGGAACCCGAAACCAAGTGGGGTAGGGGCATTTTGGGAATTTGGTGACTTATGTAACCCATTTTTAGTGCTTTGGCCGGCCCCCTACCTAACCCACCCGTGCAAACCAGCAAGGAGCAGCAGCCCTCTTCCCCTTCTCTCCATTCTTCACTTCTTCTTCATTTCTTCTTCTTCTCCACTTCTTCTTTCTTCTTCCTTCCTTCTCCAAGTAAGTCCCTCTTCCATTTTTCTTCTTTCTTTCTTCCATTCCTTCTCCTTATGCTAGCCCTAACCTTGCATTTTCTCTAACCTAGGTGTGAGGAGCTTAGATCTAGTGTGGAAGCTAGAGTTGGTGGCTTGGAGCTTGAGGGATGTAATTTCTAGGGGTTGTGAGACTTTAGCCTTGGGATTCCAACTCCCAAGAGGTAAAACCTAACTTTCCCCTTGCTAATTATTTTTGTGTAGTGTAATTAATAGTTTAGAACCTTCCTAGACCCTTAGGCTACCTGTGGGAAGAAGTTGGAACGAGTTTGGTTGAGTTTAGAGACTTTGACATTAGGTTTTGTGTCAATTTCGGGTGGAATCCGAAATTGGCCCAATTTTGGGTGATGCCCTAGGTTAGAAAGACCTAGGTAGACGTTGTCGGATGTCTTGAGGGTAAGTGCGTATCTCCGTTCGGACACGGGAAGTCGTGTCGCAGAGAAACGGGCATTTCGGGCGAATTTGGGGCTTTTCGTCGTCCCCGATTCTAAGTGCGTGCGCGTTTCCGCCACGGACCTAGAATCGATGCGGGAGCACTTTTTCTAGGATCTAGACATCGTTTAGAGCGCGTAGATAAATTTTGGGCCGATTTCGAGTTCGTTTGGTGTGCGTTTCAGGAGATTTTTCGAGCCGCGCACCACGTGTTCGTCGAAATGACCGAACGGCCATTTCGACGTGGTTTTCTCGTTTCGGGCTTGTGCGCGCGTTGGGTTAGTATCGGGGAGTGTGTGCTAGAGTTTCGAGTTATATTTTATATATTTTAGGGTGTTGGTGAGTGTCGGGGTCGTTGGGCGTGAGTGGGGCGTGTTATTTGTGTGTTATTGTGTGTTGTGTTAGTGTATATGTGTCTATATATATATATATATGTATATATTTATATGTATGTGTGTTTATGTATATATATATATATATATATATATATATATATATATATATATATATATGTGTGTGTGTGTGTGTGTGTGTGTGTGTGTGTGTATTTATATCTATGTGCTTGTGTGTATATGTCTATGTGTATATATATATATATGTATGTGTAAGTGTGCTTGTGTGTGTATATGTATATATATATATATATATATATATATATATATATATATATATATATATATATATCTTAGAGTGTGTGTGTATTGGTATGTGTGCATATATATATATATTTGTATGTGTGCATATATATATATATTGATATGTGTGTGTATATATATATATATATTTGTATGTGTGTATATATATATATTGATATGTGTGTGTATATATATATATAGCTATGTATATTTGTGTGTGAGTGTGTCACGATCCGCACCCGGAAATTGGGCATGAGTCGTGGGTACGTCCAGCCTACGCCGCAGCATCGGCGGTAGAACGCTGTCTAGGTCTCAACATATAATATATCCTGATAATAGTCTCAACTCCGCACTGAGGACAATGATAATAATCCACAATTCTATGATATACTCAATCACAAGCTAATAAAAATAATAACACGATGAGAATAGAAAAGAGTTCTAATAAAAACCAACCACAATAAGTCCAACTCAAATCTGGGTCTAGATGACCTCACAAGTCACAAATAATAAATACGACTCAGTCTCAGTCTAGAACAATAAATGCAGAAAAATAATCTAAGAACAGCCAGGTACATTCTCCTCTAGGCTAGGCAACTCCTCTGGGGGTTTCTGGAGTGAAATCACCCTCTAATCCTGGGCCGTAATGAGTGGGGCAAAGATCCTCCAGGTCCTCTGAAAAATGTTATCCAGTCAGGATTGGAGCGAAGCACAAGCACTAACAGCAGTTTCATTAAATTGACAAAATCTATAAACAGTGTAAGAAATACTAGATGGAAATAAATGCTGGAAATGTAAATACTGGAGAAAAATGGAAATAGGCAATAGAGCATCTAGCAATGAACAATAAATAGTGAATGCTAGACAATAAGTAGTGAATGCTGGAACAGGTGAATCTGAATAAATAGACATCTAGCTAAGTGTTTGAAATATTAGTTTATTTTGTGATCGGCTTGGGACTAGATCAGGCTGGTTATATATGATTAACTATGATTCTTGTAGGTCAGGCTAACCATATGGTTAGCTATGATGCATGTAGTGGTCAGGTTAATCATATATAACAGCTATGATGCATGTAAGATGGTCAGGCCGCACCCAACGTGAGAAGTGGGGTGAGCTATGATGCATGTAAAGGATTTGGATATGATCACATAATCTACTAATAATTCCCCATCCCCCAGCTAGCACGATGGATTCCAATCACGACTCCTCATGATGGGGATCTAGGGTGCTAACCCGTGTATCCATAGTGTCGGAATCAAGTATGTAATACACTACAATTTATAGAAGTAATCAACAATGAAAACTGTCAGAGAATGTACTCGCCTGTGGTCCTGAGCAAAGTGTGAGGATCGATGTCCAAAGTGGGATCACAATCACCTATTTATGGAAAATCAATGTCAAAATAACGAATTAAAGGAATGAGCATGATTAACTAATTAAATACGAGGTTTCTAGGTCATACTAGGTTTAGGGTTCAAAACTAGTTAATTAGTCTATAAGGTCACTAACTAACTAGTACTAACTATGTAAGGAATATGATACTCTATATGTATTGGTATATAATAACTAACACTTATGTCTTAACTGACATAGACATACATATATATTACCTAACCTACATACTGAACTGAATAGACTAATTTCCCTCTCTGAGCAATTAACTTCCCACTGAGACACACTACCACATGTTCACAGTCACTGAACTACACACTAATATCTCACTGAGAACACACACTAATACCTCACTGAGAACACACACTAATACCTCACTGAGAACACACACTAATACCTTACTAAGAACACTGAGAACACATGTATTGAGATCTAGGGCTCACACACACCTTACTCTAGGTCTCAACTCCCAATACACTGTACACACAAATTAACTCACTGCACACACAGGTTCTGGAATTTACTGTTACTCAACACAGGAACACTAACACATACTGGCTACACACTGTACCTATTGGACCTGGGAAAAATTATCACTCCATACTAGAACTACACCTGATCTCACAGTATAGGTACACAGCACAACACACACAGCATTTCTACACTGATACACACACAGGTTTTCCTGCACAGTTCCTGCTCACTCACACACAATGTAGATTACTGATTTCTGCTGGGCACAGAACTCCCTATACTTAATACCAACTCACTGTAGTGAAACCCCCAATCCCACTGATACATTAGACCTATACTGATACATATACACTGAGACACACTCAGCTAACACACACAGGTAAGTCACTGAATACATCCATAGATAAGCTCCTAGTTAACTCACACACAAGCCCTAACTCACTGAAACACTCTCAACTGAAACTCTAAGACCTACACACACACACACACAGAAACTCACAGTAATTATACCCACACACACACTAGAGTATCTATTCACAGTTCACACATACACACACATATCAGAATTCTCATTAACCTGGGAATTATCTCTCCCTCACACACAAATACTAGGATACACTCTCAGGCATTCTCACATAGGGCTGCACTGACACTGGCCTGCACTGAGACACACACACACTACTCACTGATACACAGGTCACACACTCACTAGTTACACTCACTGACTGATACTACCCATAGGTACACTGCTTCCTGCTACAACTCTAACACTCTCCCTAAACTCAATTCTACACAGCTACACAATGACACTCACCTGCACAGCAACACATTGACCCTCAGGTAAACCCATACTGGGACACACCTACTCTTATGTAGTTCTAGGATACACACCCTGTAAGGACTCACTGATACTCAGTATCAGTCTGAAATAGTAAAATACGAAATAGCAGGTAATAGGAATCCATGCATCCCCAGCAAGGTTAATTGTACAGGAAATAACAATGTCTGAAATAGCCCAGACCTACACATACACACAGGTACCCTGCTTTCTTAAGTCCTCACATACACATATACACAGGAACTAATTCCTGATCATACTACACACAGCACATATAATACCCGGATATCTAACTGACACACAAACACAGCCACACAGTTATATACACCTACACTCACACAAATACAGTTTGCTGACACAGGGACACACCATGCAGTTTCTTCACACAGGAATCTGAGAGTTCTCACACATACAAGAACCACACAAACCCGGCTGTGCAACCACTCGAGGATACCCAAAAATACAGTAACACACCTACACACAGATATTTACAAGTATACATATCAAACCATAATAACTAGGTTATAGAATTAGGCATTCCCTATGGAGCATTCCCACAAACACCTAGGGGCTGAAAAATCTGATTCTACACTAAGCTCTTGAATACCCCAATCAAAACCCTAAAATTGAATTACAACTATATGCAAGGAGGAAATCTGTCTACATGTAAACCTTTAGGGCTTAGGGTTCACAAAAATTGGGGAAAAACCAAATGTTGGGACACACCTAAACCCTAGTTCTCCTAAATCTCCATGTAGAAACCCTATAATCGAAATCCAAATCATAGGGGGTTTTCTAATGGTCAACAATCAACAGAAAAACAGAATAAAAAGAATTAAAATTCGGATTTACCTATAGAGATGGGTTCTCCAATGGAAGTTCTCCTTCCCCAAGGCTTTTTGACCCAAGTTCCTTGCTTTCCTTGCTTTGGAAGAGGAGAATGGGATCTCTAGGGCTAGATTTCGAATTTTGGAGTGGAAGATGGCTTTCTCTTGTGGAGGCTAGGGTTTCTTCTTTCTATATGAAGAAAGAGAGGGTTCCCTTTTATATTAAACCTAGCTAGGGTTTCAAATGCATTGTTTTAGGTTAAACCCCTAGGTCAGGTCATGCAGAACCTAATTAACTAAGGTTTAATCAGTCCAAGGTTTGAGGTTCCACCCTAACATTTAAATTCTAGGGTTGTCTAGAATTAGGTTTACAATTAGGGCTTACTCATTAGGGTTTATCCTAATGAGTTCTAGGGTTTGACCTAAAACTAAACATTACTAATAATAATATATAAATAGTTTTAAACTCAGCCATTTAATTTAACACATAATTAGTCAAAATAGTGAAATTACACAAATGCCCTTATATGGATATGTGGTAGTGACAGAGTGTGTGTATTAGTGTATTTGTGAGTGTGTAGATGTGTGTGTTAGAGTGTTTTTAGTGTGTGTGTGTGTATATATATATCTAGTAGTATATATCTATAGATATATGTATGTATATATATATATAGAGAGAGAGAGTGATATATATATATGTATAGGAGTGTGGGTGTGTGTGTTTGCGAGATGGAGGGGGGTTCAGCCGCAGCGAGGCAGCAGCTGCTGCTGCACTGCAGCAGCAGCACAGCAGCAGCAGGGAGCTGCAGCAGCAGCAGCAGCAAAGAGCAGTAGCAGCAGCAATGCGAAGCACAGCAGCAGCAGTAGCAGTACATGCAGGAGCAGCAGGAGCAGGAATAAGAAGCTCCAGAGTAGCGAGGGCTAGTGAGGGAGGAAGGGAGATTGATATATATAAGTTAGATAGATAGAAAGATTACTATATAGATAGGATAGATAGTTAGATAGATGGGTTAAGAGATTGATAGTTGGATAGATAAATAGGTAAGATAGATTCATAGATAAATAGATATTAGATACATAGATAGATTGATAAGATATATAGATAAATAGATAGTTAGATATTTAGATAGATAGTTAAATAGATACATAGATAGTTTAGGTAAATAGATAGATATCTATAGTTAGGTGGATAGGTAAATAGATATATAGATATATGATAGATAGATTGATAGATAGACATCTAGATAAATAGATAATAAGATGATAGATAGATTATTAGATAGATAATAGTTAGCTAGGAAGATATATATATATATAGATACTAGATGGATATATAGATATAGATAGGTAGTTAGATTACTAGATAAATAGGTAATAAGATAGATAACTAGGTAATGGATAGGTAGATAGTTATATATATATCTAAGGTATAGATATATATACCTATGGCTATACATATATCTATAGATATCTAGAGAGAGATAGATAGATTTATAAATAGATATATACATAGCTAGATAGATAGTTAGACATCTAAGATATAGATATCTATATAGATATAGTTATATATATATGTATAGGTAAAGGTAAGGTAAGGTATATGGGTTTTTATGTGTATGTGTGTATGTGCTATGTGTATATATATATAGATAATTAGATATGTATAATATATGATAGTTATATATTTTTTAGCCTAGATTAATAACTAGGTATATATTTATAAGCCTAAATACTAGTTAGTGGGGTAGTTAGAGGGGTATTGGAGAGTATCCCAATACCTTGAGATATCAAGGTATCTCACCAAGGTATTGAGTTTCGAGCGGGGTATTTGAGCATTAGCCTAGAAAATGTATTGGAGTAATTTTTATATGCTTATATGTATATATTACGCGTGCTAGCATAGGTTTTAGAGGGTTTAGGCGGGGTGCGTGGCCTAGGTTGAGGTATCGGATACCGAGGGTATCCCGGTATCTCAAGGAGGCGAGTTTGTGAGTTTTCTAGCTTAATGACCTCGGTTTGACCTAGAATTTCAGGAGCACCCTAGTTTGACCTAGACTTGACCGTAGTTGACTCAGTTGACCCGCCAAAGTCAACTATTGAACTAGTTTTGACCCAGAGTTGACTTTTTGACCCAGAGTTGACTTTTTAACCTAGATTTTACCGGTTTGACCCGTTTGACCTAGAACGACCCTAGAAGCCTATTTTTAGTTATTTTATATCTGTTTAACTCATTAGAACCCTATTTAACCTTGCTTTTCGCAATAGGTCCTTGCGACACCGGTTCGGATCGCCAGTTGCTTAGGACGTCAGGTGAGTACATTCTCTGATAGTTTTTATTATCTGATGATTATTATGATTCAGCTTCTAGTATAGTATCATCTGATTATTCTGGCACAACATGGGACACTGACTAATATTTCTGGATTCATTTACTTACGACACGTACATTTCAAGTTTCTGGCCTCTATTCTGGAATCACTACTGGCATCACCTACAAGCATCACTACAGGCATCATTCATGTTCAGGCTAGACTCATCTTGATTTGCGTGTCGGGTCTTGGATCCACTTGTATTAGTCGAGCGGAAAATACTCGAGTAGACATATAAATATTCCTATCTGGCATCATCAAGAATCACTCCCTCTGGTCTAATCTGGAATGATAGCAGCCGCGCACCCAGTGCGCGGTGAGCCGTACTTACCCCTAGTCATTTACATGTCGAAACAAGTATTTCAAAGACACCAAGTTCATTCTTTATAGTCTGGACTCACTTACATTCTTGTTGGTCTCACTTACATGTTTCTGGACTTGACTCACTACATGTATTTCATGCTGGACTCACTACACGTTCATGTGCACGGACTTGATCTTAGCTTAGATTTCCTGTATCTTGTAGTTATTACTATCTTGCTCTGATATCTATGCATCTTTACCTTTATGCACCAGTGACTTATATATTTCTTATTTCATACTTGCTTCATTCTTCTTGCTACTTGCTATAACTGTTTTATAGTTTTTATCATTTAAATGGAACTGCTGTTAGAGATGTACTTGCTCCAGTCCTGATTGGACATATTTTTCAGAGTATCCGGAGGATTGGTGTTCGACGTTTTATGGACCTGAGCCTGTCGATGGTGCAGGCAGGGACCCTCTAGTTTAGGGGTAATTTTTGGGTTGGTAGCCGGGATCACTGAGACCTTGTTATTGTTTTTATTAGCTTTAGCACCGGATTTGTCTCCGGTTTTGGATTGAGACCTTGTTTGTATTATTATTTTGGATGATTTGGATGATGTATTATTATTATTGATGTTGTGGTTGTTGTGGTAGTTATTGTTGGTTAGACTTTATAGTTGTTAGATCTCTGTGTTATCTTATCGTGCTTAGAGACGTGATTGAGTATATTGTGGTTATCATTATGATATTTGCTCCTCCGTTTGGAGTTGAGATCTTGACAGGTTTATATATTGTTTGTGTGGTTGCCCTCCTTTTGGAGAGGTCATGGCCGATTTTTGTGTGAGATTATTATCTAGATAGTTGACCTAGACAGCGTTCTACCGCCGATGCTGCGGCGTAGGCTGGACGTACCCATGACTCATGCCCGATTTTTCGGGTGTGGGTCGTGACACATTTTTGGTGGCGGCCCATGCAGGTCTCGATTCGCAATTAGTGCGATGTCGTGGTGGTACAACAACTTAGTTGTACTGCTGCGAGCCTGCTATAGGATTTTGGATCTAGGTTGAGAGTGTACTCAATCACGACTAGAAACAATTCTGATCTAATTATTCTGAAATTATTTTCTTTTGAAATATCACTGTCCTTCTTTGATGATATCGTATCTTGCGCCGTATTGACTTCTTTTGATCTGTGTTCAGGATGCCTCCGAAGACACGATCCCATCGTACCGTTCCAGCAGTTGCTACTGAGAGGTCTGCTACTTCTCGTCCAGCTCGTATTCAGGCAGCTGCTACTGCTCCACTCATACTCCTGCGGTTGAGGGAGCATCTGCTTCTCTCAGGGATCCTCCTTCACCTATCGATCCGAGGACTACCCCAGTCGTTCCGGTGGTTTCTCCACCACTTCCTGCTCCAGTAGATGCTGCACAGTTGTTTGCGTTCTTCAGGGAGATGATGGACACACAGCACCGTCAGGTGGATGTGATGAGGCTGGGCATTGAGAACGCCCACCAGGTGGCCATGATGGCAGTGGATAGGGTGGCACAGATTCAGCTACAGGCAGATCAGATTCAGCATCCGAGGCCGGGCAGTATCATTGACTTCCAGAGGATGCGGCCCAAGGAGTTTCGTGGTACAGAAGGGATCATGTATGCGGATGACTGGATAGAGCAGATCGAGGGGATCTTCGGGTTGCCACAGATTCCAGACAGTATACAGATAGAGGCAGCGGGCAGTCAGATGTTCGACCTTGCTTTGACGTGGTATCGCACAGATACGAGGATTGCAGCGCCAGGGCTTACTTGGGAGGCTTTCAAGAGGCTTTTTAAGAAGAAGTTTTTCCCAGATGTGGCGCTCAGTGCTTTGGAGAGCCAGTTCGAGGAACTCGTCCAAGGGAGCATGACGGTGGACGAGTACGCAGCAGAGTTCTGTCGTCTGGGCATATTTGTAGATGGCTTGAGTGAGGCAGCTAAGGCGAGTAAGTTTCGCAAGGACTTGGTCATGGCGGTCAAGTCTTTGACCAGGAGCGACCGCGAGACGACTTTTGAGCAGATAGTAGGAGATTCTCAGAGAGTAGAGGATGACTTGGAGCTCAAGTCCAAGAGAGGCAGAGATGATTCAGGCAGTGCGAGTGGTAGTGCGGGACTAGCTAAGCGTCCCTATGTACAGAAGGCAGTACAGTAGGGTCAGGATTAGAGGGTGCCCACTTGTGCCTACTACAGGAAGGCAGGACACACTTGGGATGTTTGTAGGAGGAGGCTGAAGGTGTGTTTGTTCTGTGGATCCGCTGCTCACCAGATGCGAGATTGCCCTACTGCACCTCCATTGGGTGGAGCACAGGATCAGAGAGTTGGAGCTAGGCCACTTGTGGCACAGCATCATGTCCCGCACCAGCAGAGGGATACACCCCAGCAGGGCAGGGCTTATGCGTTGACGGTCGAGGAGGCCGATGCTACGGGTGTCGGGTTAGCAGGTCTGTCTCTTTGTTCTTCTTTCTGTCCTTTTCCATTCCTTGTGGTGTGCTTCATTAGTACCTGTTAGATTTTTCTTTGTGTTGTGGTAGATAGTATAGTGACCCTGATTGAGACTGTGATAACACAACCAGTAGGACCCTGATCTTGTATATTGTATAGGTAGAATTTCTTGACTGTGATTGTTGGAGGTTTGACCTAGAGAGAGTGTGATTGACCTTAAATTTCGAGGACAAAATTTTCTAAGGAGGATAGGCTTGTCACCACCCCATTTCCAGAGCCGGGTATTTTTTTATTTTAGTTTAGTTAATTGTGTATTATTTATAATTATTTATAATTATATTTAATTAATGATTGTATTATTTTTATATTGATTGTTTTAGAATTTTGGCTAGCCTGGACCCATGTCAGACCCTAGTGGACCCATGTCTGACCCAGTCCACACCCTTGTGAGAATTATTTTGGGGCTTAGAAATATTTATTTTATTTTTAGAAGGTTAGTGGGAGAGATTTGGAGCTAGTTTGAGTGCTTTTGGAACCCGGAACCCGAAACCAAGTGGGGTAGGGGCGTTTTGGGAATTTGGTGACTTATGTAACCCATTTTTAGTGCTTTGGCCGGCCCCCTACCTAACCCACCCGTGCAAACCAGCAAGGAGCAGCAGCCCTCTCCCCCTTCTCTCCATTCTTTACTTCTTCTTCATTTCTTCTTCTTCTCCTCCACTTCTTCTTTCTTCTTCCTTCCTTCTCCAAGTAAGCCCCTCTTCCATTTTTTTACTTTCTTTCTTCCATTCCTTCTCCTTATGCTAGCCCTAACCTTGTATTTTCCCTAACCTAGGTGTGAGGAGCTTAGATCTAGTGTGGAAGCTAGAGTTGGTGGCTTGGAGCTTGAGGGAGGTGATTTCTAGGGGTTGTGAGACTTTGGCCTTGGGATTCCAACTCCCAAGAGGTAAAACCTAACTTTTCCCTTGCTAATTATTTTTGTGTAGTATAATTAATAGTTTAGAACCTTCCTAGACCCTTAGGCTACCCGTAGGAGGAAGTTGGAACTAGTTTGGTTTAGTTTAGAGACTTTGACATTAGATTTTGTGTCGATTTCGGGTGGAATCCGAAATTGGCCCAATTTTGGGTGATGCCCTAGGTTAGACGGACCTAGGTAGACATTGTCGGGTGTCTTGAGGGTGAGTGCGTATCTCCGTTCGGACACGGGAAGTCGTGTCGCGGAGAAATGGGCATTTCGGGCAAATTTGGGGCTTTTCGTCGTCGTCGATTCTAAGTACGTGCGCGTTTCCGCCACGGACCTAGAATCGATGCGGGAGCACTTTTTCTAGGATCTAGGCATCGTTTAGATCGTGTGGGTAAATTTTGGGTCGATTCCGAGTTCGTTTGGTGTGCGTTTCAGGAGGTTTTCCGAGCCGCGCACCACGTGTTCGTCGAAATGACCGAACGGCCATTTCGACGTGGTTTTCTTGTTTCGGGCTTGTGCGCGCGTTGGGTTAGTATCGGGGAGTGTGTGCTAGAGTTTTTGAGTTATATTTTATATATTTTAGGGTGTTGGTGAGTGTCGGGGTCGTTGGGCGTGAGTGGGGCGTGTTGTTTGTGTGTTGTTGTGTGTTGTGTTGTGTTAGTGTATATGTGTCTATATATATATATATATATATATATATATATATGTATATATTTATATGTATGTGTGTTTATGTGTATATATATATATATATATATATATATATATATATATATATATATATATATGTGTGTGTGTGTGTGTGTGTGTGTGTGTGTGTGTGTGTGTGTATTTATATCTATGTGCTTGTGTGTATATGTCTACGTGTATATATATATATATATATATATATATATATATATATATATATATATATATATATATATGTATGTGTAAGTGTGCTTGTGTGTGTATATGTATATATATATATATATATATGTGTATGTGTATGTATATATATATATCTTAGAGTGTGTGTGTATTGGTATGTGTGCATATATATATATATATATATATATATATATATATATATATATATATATATATATTTGTATGTGTGCATATATATATATATATATTGATATGTGTGTGTATATATATATATTTGTATGTGTGCATATATATATATTGATATGTGTGTGTATATATATATATAGCTATGTATATTTGTGTGTGAGTGTGTGTATTAGTGTGTTTGTGAGTGTGTAGGTGTGTGTGTTAGAGTATTTTTAGTGTGTGTGTGTATATATATATCTAGTATTATATATCTATAGATATATGTATGTATATATATATATAGAGAGAGAGAGTGATATATATATATATATATATATGTATAGGAGTGTGGGTGTGTGTGTTTGCGAGATGGAGGGAGGTTTAGCCGCAGCGAGGCAGCAGCTGCTGCTGCACTGCAGCAGCAGGGAGCTGCAGCAGCAGCAGCAAAGAGCAGTAGCAGCAGCAATGCGAAGCACAGCAGCAGCAGTAGCAGTACATGCAGGAGCAGCAGCAGCAGGAATAAGAAGCTCCAGAGTAGCGAGGGCTAGTGAGGGAGGAAGGGAGATTGATATATATAAGTTAGATAGATAGAAAGATTGCTATATAGATAGGATAGATAGTTAGATAGATGGGTTAAGAGATTGATAGTTGGATAGATAAATAGGTAAGATAGATTCATAGATAAATAGATATTAGATACATAGATAGATTGATAAGATATATAGATAAATAGATAGTTAGATATTTAGATAAATAGTTAAATAGATACGTAGATAGTTAGGTAAATAGATAGATATCTATAGTTAGGTGGATAGGTAAATAGATATATGATAGATAGATTGATAGATAGACATCTAGATAAATAGATAATAAGATGATAGATAGATTATTAGATAGATAATAGTTAGCTAGGGAGATATATATATATATATAGATACTAGATGGATATATAGATATAGATAGGTAGTTAGATTACTAGATAAATAGGTAATAAGATAGATAACTAGGTAATGGATAGGTAGATAGTTATATATATATCTAAGGTATAGATATATATACCTATAGCTATACATATATCTATAGATATCTAGAGAGATAGATAGATAGATTTATAAATAGATATATACATAGCTAGATAGATAGTTAGATATCTAAGATATAGATATCTATATAGATATAGTTATATATATATATATATAGTTAAAGGTAAGGTAAGGTATATGGGTTTTATGTGTATGTGTGTATGTGCTATGTGTATATATATAGATACTTAGATATGTATAATATATGATAGTTATATATTTTCTAGCCTAGATTAATAACTAGGTATATATTTATAAGCCTAAATAGCTAGTTAGTGGGGGTAGTTAGAGGGGTATTGGAGAGTATCCCAATACCTTGAGATATCAAGGTATCTCACCAAGGTATTGAGTTTCGAGCGGGGTATTTGAGCATTAGCCTAGAAAATATATTGGAGTGATTTTTATATGCTTATGTGTATATATTTACGCGTGCTAGCATAGATTTTAGAGGGTTTAGGCGGGGTGCGTGGCCTAGGTTGAGGTATCGGATACCGAGGGTATCCCGGTATCTCAAGGAGGCGAGTTTGTGAGTTTTCTAGCTTAATGACCTCGGTTTGACCTAGAATTTCAGGAGCACCCTAGTTTGACCTAGACTTGACCGTAGTTGACTCGGTTAACCGCCAAAGTCAACTTTTGACCTAGTTTTGATCCAGAGTTGACTTTTTGACCTAGATTTCACCGGTTTGACCCATTTGACCTAGAACGACCCTAGAAGCCTATTTTTAGTTATTTTATATCTGTTTAACTCATTAGAACCCTGTTTAACCTTGCTTTCATAATAGGTCCTTGCAACACCGGTTCGAATCGCCAGTTGCTCAGGACGTCAGGCGAGTACATTCTCTGATAGTTTTCATTATCTGATGATTATTATGATTCAGCTTCTAGTATAGTATCATCTGATTATTCTGGCACAACACGGGATACTGACTGATATTTCTAGATTTATTTACTTGTGATACGTACATTTCATGTTTCTGGCCTCTATTCTGGAATCACTACTGGCATCACCTACAAGCATCACTACAGGCATCATTCATGTTCAGGCTGGACTCATCTTGATTTGCGTGTCGGGTCTTGGATCCACTTGTATTAGTCGGGCGAGAAAATACTCGAGTAGACATGTAAATATTCTTATCTGGCATCATCAAGAATTACTCCCTCTGGTCTAATCTGGAATGATAGCAGCCGCGCACCCAGTGCACGGTGAGCCGTACTTACACCTAGCCGTTTATATGTCGAAACAAGTATTTCAAAGACACCGAGTTCATTCTTTATAGTCTGGACTCACTTGCATTCTTGTTGGTCTCACTTACATGTTTCTGGACTTGACTCACTACATGTATTTCATGCTGGACTCACTACACGTTCATGTGCACGGACTTGATCTTAGCTTAGATTTCCTGTATCTTGTAGTTATTACTATCTTGCTCTGATATCCATGCATCTTTACCTTTATGCACCAGTGACTTATATATTTCTTATTTCATACTTGCTTCATTCTTCTTGCTACTTGCTATAACTGTTTTATAGTTTTTATCATTTAAATGGAACTGCTGTTAGAGATGTACTTGCTCCAGTCCTGACTGAACATATTTTTCAGAGTATCCGGAGGATTGGTGTCCGACGTTTTATGGACCTGAGCCTGTCGATGGTGCAGACAGGGACCCTCTAGTTTAGGGGTGATTTCCGAGTTGGTAGCCGGGATCACTGAGACCTTGTTATTATTTTTATTAGCTTTAGCACCGAATTTGTCTCCGGTTTTGGATTGAGACCTTGTTTGTATTATTATTTTGGATGATTTGGATGATGTATTATTATTATTGATGTTGTGGTTGTTGTGGTAGTTATTGTTGGTTAGACTTTATAGTTTTTAGATCTCTGTGTTATCTTATCGTGCTTAGATTCGTGATTGAGTATATTGTGGTTATCATTATGATATTTGCTCCTCCGTTTGGAGTTGAGATCTTGACAGGTTTATATATTGTTTGTGTGGTTGCCTTCCTTTTGGAGAGGTCATGGCCGATTTTTGTGTGAGATTATTATCTAGATAGTTGACCTAGACAGCGTTCTACCGCCGATGCTGCGGCGTAGGCTGGACGTACCCACGACTCATGCCCGATTTTCCGGGTACGGATCGTGACAGGTGTGTCTCTCGGTGCCCAAGCTAGTGTCACACGAACCTATATATGGTATATGTATCAATATAAGATTTTAGAATAAAAATAAGTTAGACTAGTTCAATTCTAGGTGATAAAGCCATTTCTAAATCAAAATAGTCAAACTATGTCAACTCTAGGTCAAACTTGGTCAAAGTAGCTATTTCTATGTTGTACGAGTCCATCTCTAGGATATTAGGTCCATACACAATATAATTAGGCCATAGTAGCTATGCTAAGGTACTAAGATACCAACAAGTACCGTATCATAAGATACGCAAGTTATTAGATAGGAAAATACTATATATATATATATATATATAGTACTCTTAGCTAACTAACGTTAAGTGGATACCTTGGCTTGAACCAATGCAGTATCACACCACCTACACACCCATATTGATACTCAAACCTAATACCTTGAGTATAAACCAATGCATTGACATTACCTTGGTATCACAAGGTAATTCAAATTCTAACATGTAACTAACTACCCATACACCTAAGTATATACTAACATGCATTTAAAACTTATATAGTACTATACTAACTACATACTAACAACCAATACGAATATATATACATATAGCTAACTAGTTAACAATATGTGTGTGTATATATATAACTAGTTACCAATATGCCTAACTAACTTGAGCTATAAGTCAAGCTAACCTTTACTTGCTGCTGATGTGCATCCCTTTGCTGTTATTGTGCATTGCTCTAGCTGCTGCAGCTGCTGCCCTTGTTATTGTTGTTTCTGCTGCAGCTGCTGCTCTTGTTGTTTCTGCTGCAGCTGCTGCTCTTGTTGTTGCTGCTGCCCTTGCTACTGCAGTTGCTGCTGCTCTAGTTGCTGCTAATAATGTTGCCCTTGCTGCTAATAAATGTTGCTGCAATTACTACAAATGTTGCTGCCCTTGCTGCTAATGAATGATGTTGTAATTGCTGCTAATGTTATTGCCCTTGCTGTTAATGAATGAGGCTGCAGTTGCTCTAAATGTTGCTGCCCGACCCCCTCTCACTGCACACACTGACACTCTACACTCACTCACACACTTAGACACACACACACACACACACACACACACACACACACACACATATATACATATATATATATATATATATATATATATATATATATATATATATATATATATATATATATATATATATATATATATATCACTAACCAACACACACACACACACACACACACACACACACACACACACACATATATATATATATATATATATATATATATATATATATATACATAATAATAACCACACTAGTAATGCATAGGAACCCCCTATCTCTCATGACCACCAACACCTCAAAATAAAACTTAGGCATATATATATATATATATATATATATATATATATATATATATATATATATATATATATATATATATATATATATATATATATATATATATATATATATATATATATATATCATACAACCATTATAATTATATCACTCTAACAGCTATAACCAAGTATATTGAATCTAAATGCAATAAAATAAACACGTGGAGTGCACCACACCCGTATCGCACTCATTCTATGATACGCTTGCGATACGGCTCCACCACACAACCAAATATATTCCGAAGGACACGAGCAAGTCTAAAATCATAATTATGAATAATATAAAGAACTAGCTACTCAACTACGTGTCTGTGTCAAAATATGATAAGCTCAAACTCCCATGTCAAAAAAAATCACCAAATCAACCCGTATCTCCAAATTTGTGGGATACGTCAAATACGTATCCAATTATGGACACGACACTAGTCACACACAATAAAACACATGTCAATTTGGTCTAATTGATCTATTGACAAATACAAGATGTGTCAATCTCAAAATTCCTCCAAAATTGATACAAAATGCCACATAACTTTCTTCATAGGCCTCCTAAAAACCTAATTCCAATTCCTATGGGTAGCCTTAGTACATGGGAGGGTTCCTAATGATTAAATTATAGATTTGGAGTCTAATTAGAGAGAGAAAATTGAATTGTACCTATTGGAGATGGATTTCCAATAAAATCCTAAAATTAGGTGTTAAGAGCCTCCAACTTGTAGATCCTTCCTCCTCCTTGTAGATCATTGCTTCCTCCTTGTAGATCCTTATTCTACTAGCCTCCAATGATGAATAGGAAAGAAATTAGAAAGAAATTTGAGTAGGAATTGGTGTGGCAATGAAGAGATTTGGAAGAGAGAAAATTCTAGATCTAGATTTGGAATGACAAATGAGGAGAGAGAGTCTCTCCCCACTCCAATAGGTGGCCGGCCATAACACCTCCTCCAAGAAACTATGAATTGTCCAAAATACCCCTTGGTGCTTGTTATGAATAAATAATTAAGGAGGGAAGGTTCTAGGCTAATTGGTTTCACTAATTAATTCATCCTCCTAATGAATGGGCTTACTATTGGGCTCAATTCTAACTAGAATTAAATATTGGTCCATGGATCTAATATAAACTAGTTAGATCCACTACACAAGTCTAAAAATAAATCTAACATCTAACAATAAATAAATAATATAATAATAAATATTTATAATATGCACAATATTTAATATAATAATCCTAAAATAAATATACCTATGCCCAATTACCAAAACACCCTTAGTTGGAAAAGTGAGGGTAAAAATCCTACCCACCTTAGAAAAATTTTATCCTCGAAATTAAGGAAGAACTAACTACCAAAAGCAATCAATACAACCAAGAAAGAATTATACCTCACGACTCAAACAGATATGGATATCACTCGCGCATCTCGCCTCTCGCTCCCAGGTACTCTCTCCTGGCGAGTGATGCCTCCACACGACGCACACCAAAGGAATCATCTGGTTCCTCAGCACCTTCTTCCTTCGATCCAGAATCTCAACTGGCTGCTCTGGATAGCTAAAAGTAAGGCCCACCTCGATCTCTGAGTGATCCAACACATGGCTAGGATCTACCATGTACCGTCTCAGCTATGACACGTAAAATATGTTGTGCACTCCCCCCAATGCAAGTGGCAAGTCTAGTCTGTAGGCAACTGCATCGACCCTCTCAAGAATAATAAAAGGTCCGATGAATCATGAACTAAGCTTTCTGCCTCCACCAAAATGAATCATGCCACGTATCGTAGAAATCATCAAGAAAATCAGACCGCCAACCTAGTACGAAACACAGCCTTAGCACTCTAAAAAAATAAATAATCACAAGCAATACAAACAAAATCTATACCTCAAACTCCAATGGTCTCCGGTGGCTATCGGCCCAATGCCGCTTTCTCTCTTGCGCCATCCGAAGTCTATCCCTGATGAGCTTCACCTTCTCAGCTGCATCCCCGACCATCTCTAGTCCCAATAGAGCTCTCTCACTAACATCATCCCATGATAACAGAGTGCGGTATCTCTTTCTATACAATGCCTCAAATGGTGACATCTCGATACTGTCCTGGTAGCTGTTGTTGTAAGAAAACTCTACCAAGTAAAGATGATCCTCCCAAGAGCCTCCAAAATTCAAAATACAGGTGCGTAGCATATCCTCGAGAGTCTGAATAGTCTTCTCCGACTGCCCATCTGTCTGAGAATGATATGTTGTACTGAACTTGAGCTGAGTGCCCAAGCTAGCCTACAAACTCCTCCAGAAGTGGGACGTGAAGCAACTATCATGATTTGAGACTATGCTCATAGGAACTTGATGCAATCTGACTATCTGACGCACATACATCTCCACGAGCTTCTCCGTAGATGTACCCACTTTGAATGGCAGAAAGTGGGCTGATTTGGTCAACCTGTCTACGATGACCCAAATCGTATCTTTACCTCCTGGAGAACGCAAAAGTCCTGAAATAAAGTCTATTATCACATGCTTCCATTTCCACTCTGGAATGGATAAAGGCTGAATCAACCCACCTGACCTCTGTCTCTCCGCCTTTACCTGCTGGCAAACCAAACATCTACATACGAAGCTAGTTACCTCCTGCTTTATACCATACAACTAAACATGCTCTCTCATGTCCCTATATATCTTGTTGGCACCTGTATGCATAGAGTACTGAGATCGATGTGCCTTTTGAAGAATCTTCTTACGCAATGCTCCACTCGGCACACACAATCTGGTACCGTGCCGCAATGATCCATAATTTGTAATGCTGAAGTCCTTTGCCAAACCTATCTAGACCTGTGCTCTGATGCTCCTCAGAGAATCATTCTTGAACTGTGCGGCTCTGATCTGGTCCATCAACTCCGACTGTACCTAAAGTTTCCATATTTGTGCTGCAACTCCAGAAACTAATACCTCAATGCCCAAACTATCAAGCTCGGCCAATAAATGTCTGTCCCACGTCAAGTACATAGCCACTAGATACCTGCTCAAGGCATCTGCGACTACGCCTGGATGATACTGTAAAGCAATATCGAAGTCCTTCATCAACTCCAACCACTATCGCTGCCTCATGTTGAGATTTTTTTTGTAAATACATACTTCAAGCTCTTGTGATCTGTAAATATCTCTACCCGCTCTCCATATAAGTAGTGCTTCTACAGTTTAAGAGCAAAAATAATTGCTGCCAACTCTAAGTCGTGGGTAGGGTAATTCTTCTCGTGCGGGCATAATTTCCTGGAAGCATAGGCAATCACATTCCCGTTTTGCTGCAACACATAACCCAAACCCTTACCTGATGCATTACCATATATAATAAATCCTCCTATCCCTGATGGCAATGTCAATATTGGAGTTATAGTCAACTGCTTCTTTAGCTCCTCAAAAGCAGACTGACAATCCTCAGTCCAGACGAACTCCACGTCCTTCCTGGTTAGTCTAGTCATCGGCTCCTGTAAAACCCCCTTCCTAGAAAATCGTATATACCCTTTATTTATTAATTAGTAATTAAATTATAGTAATTAGGTCTAAATAGGAGAAATAAATTTTTAATAATTTTTATTTTAGGTGTTCGGGCACTTAGAGGACTTATGGGACCATCAGAAATTTTTCGGAATTTATTCCATGTAGGAGACCCCTTAAGCAATTGCTAGCCTAATGTTGTGCATTACCCTAATCTATAAATTTTCTTATGAGTATATATATAATATATATATATATGTATACACAAATATATGTATATATATATTTATAAAAGAAAAGAAAAGATTAAGAAAAGAATTTAATATTAATTATAATAATAATAATAGTAATAATAATAACAATGATAACTACTTTAGCAAGCAGCAACTTGCTACTAAATTTCAAGCCAGCAGCCACTTATAACACGTAAACCCGACCCTTTGCTAGCCCTTCATCCAGCGGCTTGCCTCTCTCCAGCCGACCCTTTGGCCGCTCCATCCAACCATCCCTCTCTCTTCCTATTATATATATATATATATATATATATATATATATATATATATATATATATATATATATATATATATATATATATATATATATTTCTCTCTCAAAAACCCTAACCTAAATCTCCAGACCTCCTCTTCCTATCTAAGAGCCGTCACCGCAGCCAGAGAAGCCCCGCCAAGCTATCCAACCATCCCGACGACGCCGACCTCGCGCCCTGCAGAATCCCACTCGAAGCACCTTCGTTCCGGAGCGATTTTCCGTCGACTCGCTCAGCCAAACGCTGTTCCGTCTTCATAGGTATGATCATCCCTTAAACCTCTTCCATATTTGTTTTATAGCCAACTTCGGAAAACGTGTGCCCCTAGGTGAAAAACAGCGCCCAAGTCGGACGAGCAGACAGAATTCTGAAATCGCAGAATTCTAGAATGACCACCCATATTGCCGAGTTCGTATCTCCCACCACAGAGATCCGAATTCGGTAATTCTTTTTGATACCTATAGAATACCTGACCTAGTTTATTTTCTGTTAAATAACCCTATGCTATTAGTTGCTGTGGACATAGTTAAATTCATCACAAAACTGCGCGCACCCATTTTTTTCAGTTTTCCAAAAGTTGGAAAACGAAGCGCGCCCCGCCAAACGGGACCGTCCCGTCGTGTGCCAAGTATACCGCATGATGCACGCAGCATAACCAGACACGTGAAAATTTATGGGGACTGATTCGGACGCGTGTGGGCGCCGAAATCAGACCGTATCCGCGGACACACACCGTGTCGCAACTTTTGTGGAACTCGCGCGTATTTTGTGCACGCTTGTCAGATTGAGACGAAACTTGCGCCACTGGACTCGTGCTAATGCGCTGGTCCTGTGACCCAATTTTTACGCATTTCTGAGACGGTTGACCAGATCGCCAATTGGCGGGCCCCACAGTTGACTTTTTGGACAAAATTTTGTTCGGCTCATCGGAATCCATATTTGGATATACCGTTGGGTTCGTATTTACATTTAGAGTTGTTTGACCCATAGTTTGTCCTATTTAGAGACTGTTACCCTCGGCACGCTTTTCGGTGCAAAGTGGGCCACACGTGGACCCCACTTTTGCCCGAAATTACCGTTTTGCCCCTGTGTCCAAATTGGACGAAAGGGATGTGCTTTTTAGCTATTTTGCTCATTTCGGAAACGTTGGGGATGTTCATTTCAGCATCTGGAGATGTTTGTTAGGAGTTCTTAGTTCCAGGTTCAGTGTCCTTGACATTTGGGCGCGTACACTTTACATATTTCTTGCCAGGCAAGTATACCTTGCCATTGTACTGTTTTTACATACCATATGAGGCATGCATGTTTATTTTCTATTTATTTAGTTTATTTATTTTAACTGCTATATAAATTGTGCGTCCAAGGAAACTTGGGTGCAACGACGGTGTCGTCGTACTATATTTTTATTTATGTATATGCATTGGACCTACTTTATGAGACTACCCCATTTTTATGAGGCATTTATATTTCATTGGCCATGACACTATTCTTACACGAGTGTGAGGACACGGACTTGCGTACTTGGCTGGCCACCGGTACGTATAGGACGTGCGACGGATAGGGATAACTGCCAATAGAAACTTTGCATGCTAGTAGACCTGGCGGTTATTAGAGGTATTATCGTGTCATGGATATGACATGCTTAGAGCATTGGGTAGGGAGAACAACAAGTAAGGCATTTGGGCTCTTTTGCACTTTCCTTGTGTAACCCGTACGCTCCGCCGGAGATGCGCGGTCATGATGACACCTATACTACTTGGCGGGCCTCCGTCGTTCAAAAGATGACGTGCCTTTGTAGGCCCTTGGATCTCCAAGAGAACCATGCCAATCCTATTTATGGCCAGATAGCCCACTTGTTAGAAAGTTATTCTCAAACTGCATTCACATAGATGGTTAGGCGACCCCAATGGATGTTTATTTTCAGTACTTTATTGGCATATGCTTTTTGTATCTTGTTACGTCCCTCTGAGGACCTGGTCCCTTCCAGATATAGGTGAGCAGGATTACCCGCAGGAGTATGGACCTGGACCTAACGCTACCTATCAGTCTGAGGAGATCTTACCTTCTGATTATATGTGATTCATTGCAGCTGTTTAGAGATTTTAGTTGTTATTCTTTTCTAGACATTTATTCTTATATTAAAGTTTATTCTCTTCTCTCTTTAGTAGTTTATTATAGTCGATTTGCAGTGGATTTGTTTCCACCCGACTATCACACTTTGAGATTACTATTTGAGACTGCTTCTTTGATATTCATTTATTGATTTCCATTATTCTAATATTTGTGCTGTGGATGAGATATAGAACTGCGTGTGACTTGTTGTGACATATATTTACCACTGTGGATTGGATATTCATGTACAGCATACGTGTGTATATGGTTTCCATATATTGGAGTTCGTATATATACGGCTGGCGTGTTACGTATTCCTAGTCCTACGTATTTTGGGACTGGGGCGTGACATATTTTTGTGGTGGCCCATGCAGGTCAAGAATATATTATCTCGGTTACGTAACCGTACCGAACAAGCCTGCGTATAGGAATAGAGTATAAGGATCTCATCAACGCTTGATTGAAATTCATCCTTCCTATTTAATACTTGCATCCTGTTTGATTCCTGTACTTTTCTAATCGTTTCGTACATCAACTGCAGAGAGATGGATTTGCAGAATGGATGTACTGCCGCCGATGGCGACACAACTTCTGGAGTCAATGGTCAGACTCAAGGAGGGACCCCAACGATTCCTAGGCTTCCGGGACCAGATGGACAGACTCACACCCCAGTTCTATCTGATCTTCCCGCTTCACCTATTGGAAACCTTCCACCTGTCCCAGTACCGCAAGATGGCCAAGCGCAGATGTTCCAATTCTTTCAAATGATGATACAGGAACAGAGGCAGCAGGCAGCCGAGCAGAGGCAGCAGGCAGCCGAGTAGAGGCAAGAATTTTTGGCAGCACTGGAGAGGATGGCTGCACATGCTACTGTACCAGCCGAAGCACTAGCTCCAGTACCTCGAGCTAGGGTTGGATCAGTAAAGGATTTTGTTCAGATGGGTGCAAGGCAGTACAAGGGCACTGAGAGCCCGGAGGAGACCACCAGCTGGATCACTCACACGCAGAAGCTACTGGAGGCATCGCAGTTACCCACGGACCTATGGATGACGGGTGTACGGACGCTTCTAGATGGTAATGCCCATCACTGGTGGGAATCCATGGAGCGCCAGTTGGTTACTTACCAGACTTGGGAGCAGTTCTTGGAGTTCTTTGAGGAAAAGTACTTCCCGGACATTGTCAGGGACACCTTGTATGATCAGTTTCTTCACTTAGAGCAAGGGAACCGAACCGTGGACGAGTATGATGCCGAGTTTAGTTGACTCAGCAAATATGGCGCTGCTTTGATACCAAATGACTTGGCTAAGGCTAAGAGATTTCATCGAGGACTGACCCAGGAGCTACAATATTATACAAGCTCATAGTCCCGAGTCTCTTACGCTGAACTACTGACAGAGACCAGATTTCAGGAAACCATTAGCAGAGGAAAAGGAGGTCAGCTGAGGACACAACAAGGATCAGCAAGGATACAGCAAGGACCAGCCAGGACACAACAGGGAGGACCTATTAGACGTCCCATGGCACAGCAGCATCAGCAACACAGAGCCGGACCATACCAGAATCCAGAGAAGCCCTACTGCAATTATTGTGGGAAACGCGGACATGTATCGAGAGATTATCGGACTCGCTTGGGTCAGTGTCTGAGATGTGGCTCCGGGCAGCACATGGCGAGAGACTGCCCAATGCAGACATCGACACTCCCACCACCAGTTCAGAGACTAGCGCTTCCAGCACCGAAACCAGCCCAGCAGATGATCGGACCGGGAGCACCCCGTCCCCCAGCAGCAGAAGGATTTCAGAGAGGACCACCGCTACCCACTCAGGAGGAGCAGTATATGAGGACCGGGCATGGACAGCCACAGAGAAACGGGCGAGCTTTTGCATTGGAGGTAGATGACCTGGATCATGAGGTGGATGTCATAGCAGGTATTACCCTTGCTTTTACTTTTCCTGCTGTGACATTATTTGATACGGGAGCCACCCACTCATTCATATCATCTAGTTTTATTGCCAAACACAACATTGCTTCTACACCATTATCTAGTTGTGTTAGAATTCTAACCGGAGGAGGAGTTGTACCAGTTAGTCGAGTTTGTAGAACGGGTCCTATAGTGATACGTGGCAGAGAGATGAACGCCCAACTCTTAGTCCTTCCTATGCCATCTTTTGATATTGTGCTTGGAATGGACTGGCTAAGCAAGTACCATGCTTTCTTCGATTGCTTTGGAGGAAGCATTCTTTTTAAGGTACCAGGCCAGCCTAAACTTGAGTTTGCCCGAGGATCCAAATAAATCCTTGATGGTATGCAGCTCGTAATGGACGATGTTGTCTATCATCCCATTATTTCAGAATTTCAAGACGTCTTTCCAGATGATTTGCCAGGACTACCCCCAGATAGAGATGTAGAGTTTTCAATTGAACTAGCACCCGGAGCAGCACCTATAGCATCGCATGTTTACAGACTGGCGAAGAAGGAGATGGACGAGCTGAAGGCACAGTTAAAAGAGCTAGAGGAGAAAGGTTTCATCCGAACGAGTGCATCACCCTGGGGAGCACCAGTGTTGTTTGTACCCAAGAAGGATGGGTCAGTGCGTATGTGAATTGACTACAGAGCTTTGAATGCAGTGACAGTGAAGAACAAATATCCATTGCCACGCATTGATGACCTGTTTGATCAACTCAGTGGAGCTAAGGTATTCTCGAAGATAGATCTGAGATCGGGATATCACCAAGTGAAGGTACGGAAGCAGGACATTCCAAAGACCGCATTCAGAACAAGATATGGACACTACGAGTTTTTGGTCATGCCATTTGGATTGACCAATGCTCCAGCGATCTTCATGGACTTGATGAATCGAGTCTTCCATCAGTACTTGGACCAGTTCGTGGTCGTCTTCATAGATGATATACTTGTCTATTCGAAGAGCCACGAGGAGCACGAGGAGCACCTGCGGATTGTTCTAGAGACTTTAAGGAGAGAGCAGTTATATGCTAAACTCAGCAAATATGAGTTCTTCTTGGACAGAGTTTCATTTTTTGGACATGTTGTTATAGGAGATGGTATTTCTGTTGATCCAGAGAAGATCTCAGCAGTTGAGACATGGCCTGTTCCTAAATCAGCAGCAGAGGTGAGGAGTTTCCTTAGACTTGCGGGATATTACCGACGGTTCATGGAAAACTTCTCAAGGATAGCGGCACCTATGACTCGTCTGACTTGTAAGGATCAAGAATTTATATGGACTGACGAGTGTCAAGCAGCCTTTGAAGAGTTGAAGAAGCGACTGACTACAGCACCAGTATTGGCAATTCTGTCAGGATCAGGAGGTTACGTGATCTACAGTGACGCATCAGGGAAAGGCTTGGGATGCGTATTGATGCAGCATGGCAAGGTGATTGCATATGCATCTAGGCAGTTACGAGTACATGAGAAGAATTATCTGACTCATGACTTGGAACTTGCAGCCGTTGTATTTGCCCTGAAGCTATGGAGATATTACTTATATGGGGAATAAGTGGAAATCTATACAGACCACAAGAGCCTCAAGTACGTCTTCACGCAAAATGAGTTAAATATGAGACAATGTCGATGGCTCGAGTTGATGAAAGATTTTGAGATAGAGCTACACTATCATCCAGGCAAGGCTAACGTGGTAGCAGATGCGTTAAGCCGAAAGCCAGCAGTTTACTTCTTGACAGCACAAAGGGAACTATTGGAGGACTTACAAGAGCTTGGCATTGAAGTGATACTACCCGGAGCAGATGGGACACTAGCCAACTTACAAGTTCAATCATCATTGGTAGAGAGGATTAAGGCAGCTTTGCCTACAGATGCCAGATTCAGAAGACTAAAGGAAAGAACAGAGGCCGAAGAGCAGACAGGATTGCGCATTCACGAGGATGGGACATTACGATGTGGTGATCGTCTTTATGTTCCAAATAGAGAGATTCGACAGGAGCTGGTGACAGAGGCTCATAGTTCGATTTATTCTATTCATCCTGGAGGCACCAAGATGTATCGCGACTTACGACAACACTTTTGGTGGCATGGGATGAAGAGAGAGATAGCTCGCTTTGTAGCTAAATGTCTGTTATGTCAATAAGTGAAGGCGGAGCACCAGAGGACGACAGGATTATTGCAACCACTTTCGATTCCAGAGTGAAAGTGGAAGCACATCACTATGGACTTTGTCATGGGTTTTCCCAAGAGTTCAAGCGGGAGAGATGCAGTGTGGATAATAGTGGACCGACTCACCAAGTCAGCCTATTTTATACCTTTTAGAGTGGGTCAGTCTACAGAAGCTTTAGTTGACTTATATATGAGGCAGATTGTGAGATTGCATGGCATACCAGTCAGCATTGTATCGGACAGAGATTCGCGCTTCACATCACACTTTTGGAGGAGCATGCAAGAGAGTCTTGGTACTCGTCTGAAGTTCAGTACATCTTACCACCCGCAGACAGATGGGCAGTCGGAGCATACTATTCAGACCTTGGAGGACATGTTGAGGGCTTGCATGTTAGACTTTGGAGGATCATGGGAGGACCACCTACATCTTGTAGAGTTTTCTTACAATAATAGCTATCAAGCGAGAATTTAGATGGCTCCGTTTGAAGCATTGTATGGAAGAAAATGTAGGTCTCCTGTGTGTTAGAGTGACGTGGGAGAACGTCAGATTCTGGGACCCGAGTTGGTGGTCAACACTGTAGAGACAGTCAAGAAGATTCAGGGACACTTGCGAGCAGCGCAAGACAGGCAGAAGCAGTGGGCAGACCTTCATCGTCGTCCCTTGGAGTTCAAAGAGGGCGATCACGTCTTCTTGAGGATATCACCGACCAGAGGCACCATCCGATTCGGAGGGCGCGGCAAGTTGAGTCCAAGGTATATTGGACCATTTGATGTGCTCGAGAGAGTCGGAGAGGTGGCATATCGACTTGCGCTACCACCTTCACTAGAGGGAGTACATGACGTATTCCATGTGTCGCAGCTCAGGCGATATATGGCAGACAGCAGTCATGTTCTCGACCATTCAGAGATCACCATTGGGCCGAGCTTGTCATACCAAGAGCAACCCGTGGGAATCCTTGATCGTCGAGAGAAAGTATTGAGGAACCAGTCTATTCCCTTGGTTCGCGTAGCATGGAGGCATGGCGCGCCAGGAGAATCAACTTGGGAGCGCGAGGACGACATGCGCAAGCGTTTTTCGAACCTATTCGCAGACCAAGGTATGAATTTACATTGTTAATTTATATCTTATACCATCCTTGCATTCTATCGTGGCTTAATTTTAATTTCGAGGACAAAATTTTTACAAGTTTGGTAGAATGTAAAACCCCCTTCCTAGAAAATCGTATATACCCTTTATTTATTAATTAGTAATTAAATTGTAGTAATTAGGTCTAAATAGGAGAAATAGATTTTTAATAATTTTTATTTTAGGTGTTCGGGCACTTAGAGGACTTATGGGACCATCAGAAATTTTTCGGAATTTATTCCATGTAGGAGACCCCTTAAGCAGTTGCTAGCCTAATGTTGTGCATTACCCTAATCTATAAATTTTCTTATGAGTATATATATATAATATATATATGTATACACAAATATATATGTATATATATATTTATAAAAGAAAAGAAAAGATTAAGAAAAGAATTTAATAATAATTATAATAATAATAATAATAGTAATAATAATAACAATGATAACTACTTTAGCAAGCAGCAACTTGCTACTAAATTTCAAGCCAGCAGCCACTTATAACACGTAGACCCGACCCTTTGCTAGCCCTTCATCCAGCGGCTTGCCTCTCTCCAGCCGACCCTTTGGCCCCTCCATCCAACCATCCCTCTCTCTTCCTATTATATATATATATATATATATATATATTTCTCTCTCAAAAACCCTAACCTAAATCTCCAGACCCCCTTTTCTCATCTAAGAGCCATCACCGCAGCCAGAGAAGCCCCGCCAAGCCATCCAACCATCCCGACGACGCCGACCTCGCGCCCTGCAGAATCCCACTCGAAGCACCTTCGTTCCGGAGCAATTTTCCGTCGACTCGCTCAACCAAACGCTGTTCCGTCTTCATAGGTATGATCACCCCTTAACCCTCTTCCATATTTGTTTTATAGCCAACCTCGAAAAACGTGTGCCCCTAGGTGAAAAATAGCGCCCAAGTTGGGCGAGCAGACATAATTCTGAAATCGCAGAATTCCAGAATGACCACCCATATTGTCGAGTTCGTATCTCCCACCACAGAGATCCGAATTCGGTGATTCTTTTTGATACCTATAGAATACCTGACCTAGTTTATTTTCTGTTAAATAACCCTATGCTATTAGTTGCTGTGGACATAGTTAAATTCGTCACAAAACTGCGCGCACCCACTTTTTCCAGTTTTCCAAAAGTTGGAAAACGGAGCGCGCCCCGCCAAACGGGACCGCTCCATCGTGTAACAAGTGTACCGCATGGTGCACGCAGCATAACCGGATATGTAAAAATTTGTGGAGACTGATTCGGACGCGTATGCGCGCCGGAATCAGACCGTATCCGCAGACACACACCGTGTCGCAACTTTTGTGGAACTCGTGCGTATTTTGTGCACGCTTGTCAGATTGTGACAAAACTTACGCCACTGGACTCGTGCTAACGCGCTGGTCCTGTGACCCAATTTTTACGCATTTCTGAGACGGTTGACCAGATCGCCAATTGACGGGCCCCACAGTTGACTTTTTGGACAAAATTTTGTTCGGCTCATCGGAATCCACATTTGGATGTACCGTTGGGTTCGTATTAACATTTAGAGTTATTTGACCGATAGTTTGTCCCATTTAGAGACTGTTACCCTCGGCACGCTTTTCGGTGCAAAGTGGGCCACACGTGGACCCCACTTTTGCCCGAAATTACCGTTTTGCCCCTGTATCCAAATTGGACGAAAGGGATGTGCTTTTTAGCTATTTTTCTTATTCCGGAAACGTTGGTGATGTTTATTTCAGCATCCGGAGATGTTTGTTCGGAGTCCTTAGTTCCAGGTTCAGTGTCATTGACATTTGGGCGCGTACACTTTACAGATTTCTTACCAGGCAAGTATACCTTGCCATTGTACTATTTTTACATTCCATATGAGACATGCATGTTTATTTTCTGTTTATTTAGTTTATTTATTTTAACTGCTATATAAACTGCGCGTCCAAGGAAACTTGGGTGCAACGACGGTGTCGTCGTACTATGTTTTTATTTATGTATATGCATTGGACCTACTTTATGAGACTACCCCATTTTCATGAGGCATTTATGTTTCATTGGCCATGACACTATTCTTACACGAGTGTGAGTCACATGTAGGACACGGACTTGCGTACTCGGCTAGCCACCGGTACGTATAGGACGTGCGACGGATAGGGATAACTGCCAATAGAAACTTTGCATGCTAGTAGACCTGACGATTATTAGAGGTATTATCGTGTCATGGATATGACATGCTTAGAGCATTGGGTGGGGAGAACAACAAGTAAGGCATTTGGGCTCCTTTGCACTTTCCTTGTGTAACCCGTACGCTCCGTCGGAGATGCGCGGTCATGATGACACCTATACTACTTGGCGGCCTCCGCCGTTCAAAAGACGATGTGCCTTTGTAGGCCCCTGGATCTCCAAGAGAACCATGCCAATCCTATTTATGGCCAGATAGCCCACTTGTTAGAAAGTTGTTCTCAAACTGCATTCACATAGATGGTTAGGCGACCCCAATAGATGTTTATTTTCAGTACTTTATTGGCATGTGCTTTTTGTATCTTGTTACGTCCCTCTGAGGACCTGGTCCCTTCCAGATATAGGTGAGCAGGAGTACCCGCAGGAGTATGGACCTGGACCTGACGCTACCTGTCAGTCTGAGGAGATCTTACCTTCTGATTATATGTGATTCATTGCAGCTGTTTAGATATTTTAGTTGCTATTCTTTTCTAGACATTTATTCTTATATTAGAGTTTATTCTCTTCTCTCTTTAGTAGTTTATTATAGTCGATTTGCAGTGGATTTGTTTCCACCCGACTATCATACTTTGAGATTACTATTTGAGACTGCTTCTTTGATATTCATTTATTGATTTCCATTATTCTAATATGTGTACTGTAGATGAGATATAGAACTGCGTGTGACTTGTTGTGACATATATTTACCACTGTGGATTGGATATTCATGTACAGCATACGTGTGTATATGGTTTCCATATATTGGAGTTCGTATACATACGGCTGGCGTGTTACGTATTCCTAGTCCTACGTATTTTGGGACTGGGGCGTGACAGCTCCGCAATCCTGGAAAAATCTTGAACAAATCTCCGATAATAACCTATCAGTTCAAGAAAACTCCTTATCTCTGCTACTGAACTCGGGGTGGACCACGACTCAACTGCTGAAATCTACTTCAGGTCCACTGAGATTCCGTCTCCTATAATCACATACCCGAGGAATTTAACCTTATCAAGAAAGAACTCCCACTTTGAAAGCTTGTCATATAGCTTCTCCTTCCTGAGGGTCTCTAGAACTATCCTCAGGTACTTCTCATGATCCTCCAGGATCTTCGAATAAATCAATATATTATTAATGAATAATACCATAAACTGATCCAAGTACTGATGAAATACCTTATTCATCAGGTTCATGAATACCGCTAGGGCATTGGTCAAACCAAATGACATCACCAAGAACTTAAACTGCCCATACCGAGTCCTGAAAGCTGTCTTCAGAATGTCATCCTTCTTCACTTTCATCTGATGGTACCTGACCTCAAGTCTATCTTCGAGAATACCTTCGCTCCCGTCAACTGATCAAACAAATCATCAATCTACGACGATGGATATTTTTTCTTGATAGTGAGGTTGTTTAGTGCCATATAGTCGATACACATGCGTACCGACTCATCCTTCTTCGGTACAAATAATATCGGAGCATCCTATGGTGATAAACTGGAGTGGATGAAGCCCTTGTCCTGTAAACTATCCACCTGCTTCTTAAACTCCACCAGTTCACTCTTGTTCACCCTATAGACGTGCTGTGATATTTGCTCTGTGCTTGGCACTAACTCTATAGAGAACTCTACATCTCCGTTTGGTGGTAACCCTGGCAATTCCTCCAGAAAGATGTCCATACACTCTATAATTAATAGATGTAGTGGCTCCTGCTCTTCTATCAAAGCTCCACAAAAGTTACCTTCGCTCTGCTCTACTGCTCCTCTGACGAACTCAAACTCTGGCTCTCATGGCGCCTGAAACAAAACTCTGCCTCCTCGATAATCGATACTAGCATGATGCCTACTCAACCAATCCATCCCGAGTACTATATCGTAGCTCGGAAGTGGCATTACAAGTAGACATACACTCAACTCTCGGCCTCCCAAAGAAACTCTTCGGTCCTTATAAACATCACTGACCAGGATAATGCCACCCCTGATCATGATCTTGTAAGTCCTCACCAACGGTTCACACTCAAGATGATATTTCAGAGCATAAGATACAGATACAAAACTATGTGAAGTACCGGAATCAAATAAATTATGTGCTGAAAAAGAATCAAGATAGACTGAACCTGAGATAACATAACTGACTGGCTCCTCCTCCTCGACGGTCAAGCCGAAAGCTCACCCCTGTTATTGGGCACCTTTTTGCTGCTACTGGTGCTGAGAAAACTGCTGTAGTTACGGTGGTAAAGGAGGTCCTCTTTGTTGTCCCGCTGGTGGTCTCGCGGGTGCTCTATGTGCCTGAGTTCCGTCCTGTGCTGGATGAGCTAGAACTTTAGGACCAGCCCTTAACTGATGGTGTCCTGATTCGCAAAATAAGTACTGGCCCAACCTCATCCTGCATGCATCCCATCCATGTCATTGTTTCGTACAGAAAGTGCAAGGAATAGCTGGCCTCTGAATCTGGTGCATATGATGTGTCGGTGCTCTAGCTGGTCTATGATACTGTTGCCTCGGCCGTTGGAAATACCTCTAGTACTGCTGCAAAAAATGAGGCTGCTTCATTGGACCCGTGTTGGTACTGGATCCTCCTGTGTCTCTCGACCTCTTAGAGCCAAGCTCTAGATCATCCTCTGCCGTTGTGTTTGTCTCAGAATCTCCTCGAAAGTAGCGGTGGGATCTCCGTTCGCATGTGATTTGACTTCCCTGTTCAGGCCCTTCCTGAGCTTTCTGGCACTTCCTCTAGGGTTCTGCCCCTCCACAAAATGGCCTAATATGCAATACGCCATCGCATACTCATCCATCATCATACCTCCCTGAACGAGGTACTGGAACTGGCTCTCTAGAGATGTCAGAGCCACATCTAGAAAGAATTTTTCCTTGAAGAGCTCTTTGAAAGCTTTCCAAGTAAGTTTTGGTACTGAGATCCTGGGGTCCGTCCTGCACCAAGTCAAGGTAATATCGAACATCATGCTCCCTGCAGCCTTTATCTACAACCTCTCTGGAATCTGCGTCAGCCGCAGGTTCCGATCAATATCTTCTATCCAATCATCAGAATAAATGATCCCTTCAGTACCTTTAACGTCCTTCGGCCCCATCCTCTTGAAGTCTATGATGGTCCCCGGCCTCGGCTGTTGTGGGGTAAACTGAGGTAGTGTCATCTATGGCTGGACTAAGGCGTCTCCCTCGACTGCTACGAGGGCAATCTGGTGAGCATTCTTAATGTTCTGCCGTATAACCTCTGACTGTCGCTGCTGTATCTCCATCATCTGCTGAAAGAGTGCGAACATCTGCATCTGATCGACTGCCGATGGTGGGGGTAGAAGATCCCCTAAAATTATCGGCGTTGTCCTCTGAACCGGAGGTGGAGCACCTCTGAAAGCTGCTACAGAAATGCCCACCTGGATCGGTAAAGCTGACCTCTGGAATATAGCTGTTAGAACAGCGTATGCTGGTACTGTCCTCATAGGCGATGAAGTGACTAACCGCGCTGACATGGACCTGAGCGCTGGGAACGCATCTTCGGCGGCATCCTGAAGATAGATTGAACAAAGAAATCAATATTGAGTATGATACAATATCATCAAAGAATGACAGATTTATTCAAAGTAAGCAAACATTCAATATATAAGGATAGCAAAACTGATATTGAAATTATTTTCTAGTTGTGATTGAGTATACTCTCAGCCTAAATCCTATTTCCTAAAGCAAGCTTATAGTAGTACTCTAGGTGAGCACTACTACGATATCGCTCTCATCGCGACTCTAGACCTGCATAGGCCACCACTAAAAATGTATCACGACCCGCACCTGAATATTCAGGCACGAGTACGTGGGTACGTCTAGCCTATGTCGGATTATCGGTGGTAGAACGCTGTCTGGGTCAACTCTAACTAACTAAACATCTCAATCATATATATGGTACATGTCAATCATGTCAACTCCAAAAGGAGGAACAATATGGTATATCATAAATGTAACTATACTCAATCATAATGCAAACTAAGGAAGATAGAGCACAAATAGAATAACAAAGAAAAAATCAAGATACAATCCACAAGTCTGAAATAATATACATGCCATGAATCTCAATAACAGTCTATACAAATCCACCAAAATATAAACTAAACCTCCTCAGGCTCTGAAACTAAGTCATTATGGTCTATAGGAGTATCCTCTAATGGTATGCCCTCCTGCGGTCCGTAGAATATGGAACACTGATATATGAGCCAATCATTTAAAAAAAATATCCAGTCAGGATTAGAGTGAAGTACATACCTTTGAAAGCAGTTTCAAATACATAATCGAGCATATAAAACAAATAATAGAAAAGAATACAAAATATCTAAACAACTGAATGAAAAGAACTAGAATGACAGGCAATGTACTGGAATAAAGAACATGCAATAGAATATCTGCAATAAAAAGGAATAACTAAAATTTAACCAATGTGCCGTGGAATACAAGTTCATTATGTGATCAGTTTAGGTTGAACATGAATACAATATGGTAACTCGATTACAAGTATGGTATATAATCGACATGTACACGAATACACTGGGGCTTTGATCACATAATCAACTCCTATCCCCCATCCCCAACTAATACAAATGGATCCAATCATGACATATTACAAACATGAATATGGGCACACTGAACACGAGCAGTGTGTGTACACGAATATAAGTACACTGAACACGAGTAGTGTATGAACATGAAATATAATAAATCAATACCCAAAACATACTATGAAATACATGTGAAGGAGTACCCGCTGAACACGGTAGGGGATAACATCTCCTGACATAATCCATGTAGTACCAGTTCGTGAAACCACTTTGTCAAAATTAAGTATACAGTTCTAGAACATGAGATATATACACTATTATAAAATAAAAACTAACAAAGAAATATACTCGCCAGAGGTCCTGAGTAAGGTATGTCTCTCGATGCCCAAGCTGGTGTCAAACAGACCTATATATGATATATATGCATCAATACAAGGTTTTGAAATAAAAATAAGTTAGATTAGTTCAATTCTAGGTCATAAAGCTATTTCTAAGTCAAAACAGTCAAACTAGGTCAACTATAGGTCAAACTAGTCAAACTTGGTCAAACTAGCTATTTCTAGGTTGTATGAGTCCATCTCTAGGATATTACGTCCATACACTATGTAATTAGGCTATACTAAGATACTAGGATACCAACAAGTACCGTATCATAAGATACGCAAGTTATTAGATAGAAAAATACTAATATATATAGTACTCTTAGCTAACTTTTTTAAGTGGATACCTTGGCTTTGAACCAAAGCGGTATCACACCACTTACACACCCATCTTGATACTCAAATCCAATACCTTGAGTATAAACCAATACCTTGACATTACCTTGGTATCACAAGGTAATTCAAATTCTAACATGTAACTAACCATACACCTAACTATATACAAACATGCATTTAAAACTTATACAATACTATACTAACTACATACTAACAACGAATACGTATATATATACATATAACTAACTAATTAACAATATGTATATATATAACTAACTACTTATCAATATGACTAACTAACTTGAGCTATAAGTCAAGGTAACCTCCCTTTGTTGCTGTTGTGCATTGCTCTAGCTGCTGCAGCTGCTGCCCTTGTTCTTTTTGTTGCTGCTGCAGTTGCTGCCCTTGCTGTTGTTGCTTCCCTTGCTAATGCAGTTGCTGCTGCTCTAGTTGCTGTTAATGCTGCTGCCCTTGCTGCTAATGAATGCTGCTGCAATTGCTGCTAATATTGTTGCCCTTGCTGCTAATAAATGTTGTTGTAGTTGCTGCTAATGCTGCAACTGAATGCATGCTGCAGTTGCTCTAAATGCTGCTACCCTACTCCCTCTCACTGTACACACTGACACCCTACACTCACTCACTCACTCACACACTTAGACACACACACATATGTAAATATATATATATATATATATATATATATATATATATATATATATATATATATATATATATATACCAAACAACCATTATAATTATATCACTCTAACAGCTATAACCAAGTATATTGAATCTAAATGCTATGAAACAAACACGTGGAGTACACCGCAACTATATCACACTCATTCTATGATACACTTGCGATGCGGCTCCACCATACAACCAAACATATCTCGAAGTACACGAGCAAGTCTAAAATCATAATTATGAATAATACGAAGAACTAGCTACTCAACTATGTGCCCATGTCAAAATGTGACATGTTCAAACCCCCGTGTCGGAAGAAAACCACCAAATTAACCCGTATCTCCAAATTATCGGGATACGGCCTATACATATCCAATTGTGGATACGTTCTAGTCACACACAATCAAATATATGTCAATTTGGTCTAATTGACCTATTGACAAACACAAGATATGTCAATCTCAGAATTTCCCCAAAATTGACACAAAATACTATATAACTTTCTCCATAGGCCTTCTATGAACCTAATTCCAATTCTTATGGGTAGCCTTAATATATGGGAGAGTTCCTAATGATTAAATTATAGATTTAGAGTCTAATTAGAAAAAAAAATTGAATTATACCTATTGGGAGATGGATTCCCAATAAAATCCCTAAATTGGGTATCAAGAGCCTCCAACTTATAGATCATTGCTTCTCCTTGTAGATCCTTGCTTCCTCCTTATAGATCCATATTCTACTAGTCTAAAATAATGAATAGGGAAGGAATTAGGAAGAAATTTGAGTAGGTATTGGTGTGGGAATGAAGAAATTTGAAAGAGAAAAAATTCTAGATCTAGATTTGGAATGACAAATGAGGAGAGAGAGTCTCTCCCCACTCCAATAGGTGGCCGGCCATAACCCCTCCTCCAAGCTACTATAAATTATCCAAAATATTCCTTGGGGCTTGTCATGAAGAAATAATTAAGGAAAAAAGGTTCTAGTCTAATTGGTTTCATTAATTAATTCATCCTCCTAATGAATGGGCTTACTATTGGGCTCAATTCTAACTAGAATTAAATGTCGGTCCATGGATCTAATCTAAACTAGTTAGGTCCACTACACAAGTCCAAAAATAAATCTAACATCTAAAAACAAATAAATAATATAATAAATAAATATGCACAATATGCACATTATTTAATATAATAATCCTAAAATAAATATACCCATGCCCAATTACCAAACTATCCTTAGTTGGAAAAGTGAGGGTGATATTTAGTATAGTCTTAATGCCAAGAATACCACACTAGCTTTTTCTTTCCAACCAACTTTGCATAATAGTCTTAGTCGAGCCAAATTAGGCTCCTAGCATGTATGTCTCTCATAATTTTATAAATCTACACTTTGTTTTGGTCGCACACAACCGTGGCACTTTTTGACTCAAAATATGACACTTGAACACTTTTTTGTTGCTGTCAATTTAGACGAGCAACATGAACCCAAATTTTGACACTGACTTTTATAACCCCTAGCCTAACACGACCAACTATGCACATGACATTTGTGTCACATTTATTTGAGTACCCGTAGGCTCTAAAAATAATATAGAAACATTGTCCATTTTAATTAGTCAAAAATGACCATATTTAATTAATTATACCTGACCAAGCCCGAATCCCTAATTTGAACCCTCAAACCAACTTGTCTAACTCATGTACAATATCACACACCCATCCCCCACTTTCTTACTCACCAAACACCATTTTTCTTACACCAAATCCCATTTTTTTTACCTTCTTTTATTTAAATTTTAGCATAAACCTATTAATAGCATAAACCTTAGACCATCTTAACTAAAATGTACCATGTGTATACTCAAATGGAGAGGGGGGGACCAACCACAGCCAAAGGAGGGAGGGCTTAGGTTCTAGGGAGAGTAACTATTGACCCTTGATTTTTAACTTGAAAGCCCCAACCTTTCATCTCCACTTTCCTTATTACTACATATAGCTATAACTCCTAGGGAGTAACCCCCAACCCATACATTTGGCCAACCCCTCTCTTTCCCAACCAAAACCTCCACCTCTTCTCTTCCTCTCCCTCATGGTCATCTTCTTCTCCACCTCCTTCGAGCTCCGGTCAGCCTAAACCCGGAGCAACTCCTCCTTCCTACCACGACCCTAGAGTAACCTGACCACCCAGGTGACCATCCCCGACTGCCTCCGGCCACCGCGAGCAAGCAAGAACAGCCAGAGGCGAGCGCAGTAGCAGCAACAACATCCTTTCGTGAGGCCCTCTTCGAGGTATGAGCACAATCTTCTCGCTCAATCTTTTTATGAGCTTCTTGTTCGTATACATTCACAATCTGAAGGACCTCAAATTCCTTTAAGAGTATTGATTTAAATTAATTTATAATCGAGGAAGTTGACCCAAAAATTGGACAAAAAACTGACTTTGCGTCAGTTTAGAAACAGCCCAAATGTCCATGTTTCGAGAGCAATGACTCCCAAACCATGATGTCGAATCGAGTAATTCTTTTTCTTGTGTGAAAAAACCTAACCGAGTTTTAAACCCTTTTAATACTTTATTTTATTAGGTGTTGTTCTGTGATTAATTTAATATAGAAAACTGTTAAAAAACTTAATTTCAGTAAACCAAATTTCTCGATACGGGGTGCGTCCTGTCAAACGAGGCCATGTCATCATATACGGATTGCACTGAATGGTGTGTAACGTGAACATGAATGTATAAAATTTTACGTAATTCAATTTGGACGTGTGTGCACGCCGAAATCAACGCGTATCCGCCAAAAAATACCATATCGACCTATTCCGACACATCGGCATAACTTCGTGTGTACTTATCATTTTGTAATAAAACTTATTCCATTGGATTCGCAGCATCACACTGGTCCTGTGACTCAAGTTTGGTTCGAATCTGAGAACGTTGACAAAACACCATTTCGTGGGCCCGCGGCTCTACATGATAGGCATTTTCGTGATCGGCTCATCAAAATCCAGTTCTGGATATTTTATTGGATTTGTATCATCGTTCTGAACTCGTAGACTCTAAGTTTGGTGAATTTGGATTACTTTGACACTAAATGTTTTTTGGTGTGAAGTGGGCCACATGTGGACCCCGCTTTGACCCAAAACTGTCAATTTTGCCCTGTGTCCAACTTGGACTTATGAGTAGTCAATCCTAGCTATTTCATGTATTCTAAAAATATTGGTGATATTTGTTTGAGCATCCGGAGGCAAAATTAAATATTCCACTTTTTCAGGAGTAGTACGGAGTTCAGGACCCAGCCAAGTGTACCTTGCCAAACCTACAGTAGATCATGTTATATTATCTGCTTGTGTTTCTTTTCATATATATATATATATATATATATATATATATATATATATATATATATATATATATATATATATATATACTCTTGTGATATACCAGTTCAACCTAGGACCGTGAGATGTTTCTTAGCGTCCGAACAAGATTCAATTTTTGACCCCATACGCGGAGTTGCGTAACATCACTTAGAGAGTTGATTCCACGATCCTATTTTTACGTGCTTACTTTACCAAGTACATCAGACTGTAGGAAACTTGACACTATTTTATATGACAGAATCTTTCTTGAGTTATTTATGGTGATTCTGTATAGGCTTACAGAATTTATGATATGAGACTTGCATATTATATAGATATCATTATGACTCGTTGTACTAGCTAGAAGTCATAATCTTGCATATTATAGACATGAGACGTTGTGGACAAAGACATGAGGTTACATTGGGTGGGGAGAGACACACATGCTACAGGCTAATTATGTATATATATATATATATATATATATATATATATATATATACTATGTTACTGGAGGTGCTTTAGTCTATGTACCAGAGCTTAGCACATTTACTGGCCCTACATTATACTACTTGCTGCTATGGGCTCCCCAACACAGAGCCGGTAGTGGTCTCAGCCTGAGTACTAGTGATGCTCTCATTTGTATTTTACTTAGCTGGTTACATAGCTTGTCCTGAGGATCTATTTTTACTTATAGTATTTCATTTGGCTTGAGTGTTTATTGTACCTTGTTATGTCCCCTGAGGACCTGGATTCGGATTATGTCCCCAGGTGTAGATGAGGAGTGCTATCCCGAGGTTTACGGGATAGGTGCTGCTATTGGAGACGTATAGGTTGCAAATGACGAGGTTATTCCGGAGGACTTCTCTTAAGCACATATTATTCTCAACATTCATTTATTATTCTTAGTGTTCTTAGATATTTGATATTGTGGTGACTTCTGGATATTGTACTTGGAGTTATTTTTCTTTCTATTTTGTTGATGGTTTGTTCCCTGTGACATTATTTATATTACTTTGGGTAGACAAATTATTTTATATTATTGTGATCAGAATTGTCTCTTTGTGATTTTGTTACTTATTATGGATGAGATTAGATATATAAATTGTGACAGATAATTTTAAACCATTTTATATATATTACAGCTTATGTGTACTCTAACGGGTCTATTAAATTGGGTTTGCCCATTGGAGTTATGATGCTGGCCATTGCCACGTGGCTAGTCTCTTGGTATTTTGGGACTGGGGCTTGACAACAAACTTATTGGCTCCCAAAGCTGCTTGATCTTGTCATGAATGAGTATTGCTCCCAGTGCTGTCTTATTATATCTCTTGCATAACTTGTCATGTTATAGTCCCCTAGTTCGGGAACTGCCTTGGTGACTTAACCGTCCCGAATACTTACAGATCTAGACTTGCACGAAATGACTATTCGATGGTCTTTCGGCCAAACTAGACAAATCAAGATATGTATCGTGTTATTTATCTGTGGCATGAAACTACGTAATAAGTAGGACATACATGAAGGCAAAGTAATATACTTGATCATGTAAAGTATACTTGAAATATAAGAAGTATGACTAGCACAACCGTGAAGGTGTAGTGCGAGAGTTTAACTATGATTCCAAGTTCATTTTCATGTTCTTCACAAGTAAAATAAGATAGAATTATTCTCTTAGCTAGGTGCGTTGAGTTCTTCTTTTATTAGCATACAAGGGTTATCTTTTAGCGATCTAGCATGTTTCGTCTGTATTTTAGCTGTGCAGGCTAAGCGAAGACAGGTTCATCGGAGCCACCTACCTTAGCGATGAGTGGCATCAGCCGATCAAGACTTCGAGCGTGCCTTTAAAAATTCTAAGTCTGAACTCCTGAAGGGCCAAGTATGAATGCCTTTGCATCAAGCGAGTCATCTCATCGTGCTAGACGGGACAAGTCGTTGCACTTGCGCAGTTTGAATCGGCTCTCCGAGTTAAGCGAAGTGGGTCGTTACACACGTGATAGACCATCAAAATACCGTATGTTGCAGGTCGCATGTCCCCTCAAGCGTATAGGCCATCATATGCCAACGTCAGCCACATCATCCATAAATAACGGGATTTTCCTCCTTATGCAGCATACTTCTGCTGGTCTTCCATTTGCGGAAAGCAGTCCAGCGACCCCTATCTGCCCTAGCAGAAAGGCTGAAGCGGAGTCCTTCTTTCACGACTCTCGCATTGCAATGTCTCCCTCACTCCATAACATCCACTTCTTCTATGACTCCTACGATGCCATATCTTCCTTTCTCTATATCATCTATGTTTTCTACAACTCCATGACACCCGAGTCTTTTACGTCTTCTACGACTCCTCAACTACCACGACCTTTCGTTAAACAACTGATAACATGGGCAGGTAGTTTTATCTACTTCTCCTACGACCATAATTTTCTCCGCCAAGAGCTCCAGCATAACTGTGTACGTGGACAACCGTTCACCAACTTTCGGCCACCATCTGTCTCCCACAACTCGAACGTGGGGGCATAATTGAATCAACTGCAAGCCATCTGGTATCTCAAGAGGAAAGCGCTCCTTTCTAGGGCCACGATCCCTACCAACAATGTTAGAATATGGGCTACGCATTATCCGTCACTGGCCATAATCACGCCTAAGGAAGCTTCCCATTCAGCAGAATAACCAGTCGTTCATGTCTCTATAAATACTTGGCACTTCACAACTTTTTAAAAGACGGCGAACGCAATAACAGAATATCAGCCTCGACACCAAGCTCCTGCTCATCCTATTGCTAAACTTTTTATCCCATAGTTATGTTTAATAGTCAATAATGCAAGAGATCGCTCTGATCTGACCTCCACCGTCCCACTTCTCCATAATGTTGGGCTTGTCATCACGCCATTGTACTTGTCACATCTCGCGCTCACGATATCAGGTATGAGTTGTGAGCGTCTCTAGCCTACGTTGTTGTTAACAGCGGTTGTCAGCTGTCTAGACCTCAATAATCGTCGAATAACAATAATTATTAATCTTTTTCTCAATCACATAAACTAAAGTACGATAAAAGAACAAAACAAAAATCTACACACGCACGCGATTACCACATCCACTAGTGTAGTCTCTTTTTGTACATGACACATGTAAACCTTACTCCGAAGACAAATCCGGTAAATCATTAAATAATATACATCACAAATAATACATCATCAAAGTACATCAAATATCCTATACTAATTCCTCCAAGTCCTCAACTGGTCTGAAATACCATCTTCATGCCATGGCCTAATATGTCAACACCCAGTCAGGGTTAGAGTAAAGTACATCAAAACAAATATCGCACCATACAAAATAAACTAGTAAAAACGAAATAAAAAATGAACTAGACAATGCAACTGTAAGATGTAATGAGATACAAATTGCAATAAGAGAAACTATGAGCAATAGATAATGAACAAGGATAAACACAACTAGACACTATGTGCAATTGAAATACTATTTTCAGTATATGGTCAGCTAAGGTAATCTGGCATATCCGAAGATGGCTATTAGATGATAGGGTCTGGCACAACATACGTGAGGTGTATGTGTTCTATAATACGATGAACGATATAGGTGCAACCATATACCTACTTGACATTTCCCCTTCTGCACGACTCATGAAACAATATCAATACGATATAAAATTATATGATCAATGTACGTGTCACAATCAATATGAATGATCATATGTCAGAACCGTATAACAATATGAGACATGACTAGACAATAAATAATATGCTGCATTTATAATGTATTGAGAAACATAAGTAAGGAGTGTACTTGACTCAGGTTCAATTTGTTGACTTTACTCCTAGTCCAACCTAGTCAATAATACAAAGTTTAAGTGTTAGCTTCCTTATATTTCCTATATTTTCTATAATAGATTCTAAAAGTCCTTTTAACCAAAGCTCCTTATACTTTTAGAATATAATTGAAACCCAAATTTAATTCACTAATTGGAATACTCAATTCCATTTACTTCCATAAGACCCAAACTTATTATCTTATATAAAAAACCTTCGATCCAAGTTATTATATTTTTTTCCCTTATGCTCAATTCCTTTATATTCCCAAAAGCCAAAAACTGGTCAAGGCCCAAATGAAAATATCCTGAGCCTGAAATAATCTTCTCCAAGTATTCTTTTAAAGAGAATCGGACCCAAGGACATTCTCATGTTCAAAGTCCAAATAATTTCTTAGAAATATTTTAAGCCCACTGGTTCATTTATATACCAAACCCATCTAAAATTCTTATTCTATCGATATAATGCTTGCTGCTTGTTTCAGAAAGCACTTCTACTGTCTAAATCTTTTATCCATAAATTCCATTATATAGAGAAAGAAAAGAGTCAGACTCACTTCTCCCAAGGAGTCAAAACCAAGAATTGTTCACAGAGGGAAAGAAGAGTTTACCCACCTCGGGAAATATGTGGTTCCCACTCCGGACTTTTCATACTTCCAAACTCCCATTGCTCAACAGAAAAAAGGCTAATTCTAAAGGCACTCCATATATTGCTTAGGACAGCCCATTACTTCAGGACAACCCAAATTTTTATAACTTTTACTTAGGACAACCAAAAATTTACTCAGGACAGCCCAACCCTCCCAAACCTTCCTAAAACCCTTCATTCTAAAATTTTAGTCTCTCTCCTCCAAATTTTCAACCCCCCCCTCTCCTCCTCTCCTCTCCCTATGCTTCTTCCTTCTTCTAAAATCTATTTTTTTCCAATTCTCACAACCATTCATTCTAATGCCTAAAATAGTTACATAGATTAGTTTATAACTAATTTAGGATTGATATACGAACTGATGAATCCTAAAAATTAAACTTAGGGTTTCAAAAAATCGAACAGAGCCGACAGTCGCACTTCAAACCTACAGGACTGTAGGCAAATTCTACAGTCCTATAGTATATATAGGACTGTAAGAAAGCCTATAGTCCTATAGTAATTTAGGACTGTAGGACATCCTATAGTCTTGTATTATATATAGATTGTAGGAAAGCCTATAGTCCTATAGTATATGTAGGACTGTAGGAAAGCCTATAGGACTGTATTATATATGGACTATAGGAAAGCCTATAGTCCTATAGTATATGTAGGACTGTAGAAAAATCTATTATCCTATAGTATACCAATACCCAATATACTCCAACAATATCAGGTGATGGGTATAATATAGGACTATAGGCTTTCCTACAGTCCTACATATACTTTAGGACTATATGCTTTTATACATTCCATATATAATAAGTATTATAGACTTTTCTACAGTCCTACATATACTATAGGACTATAGGCTTTCCTATAGTCCATATATAATACAGGACTATAGGATGTCCTACAGTCCTACATTACTATAGGACTATACGCTTTCCTACAGTCCTATATATATATATATATTATAGGACTGTAGAATTTTCCTACTGTCCTGTAGATTTGTAGCCCAACTGTCGGCTTTTAATTTTTTTAAACCCTAAGTTTAATTTTAGGGTTCATCAGTTCGTATATCAAATTTAAATTAGTTCTAAACTAATTTATTTAACTATTTTAGGCATTAGAATGAAGAGTTTTGAGAATTAGAAGAAATTAGATTTTGGAAGAAGGAAGAAGCATAGAGAAAAGAGAGCAAAATATGAAGTACCTATAGAAATTGCCAAAAAAAAAACAAATAGAAGAATGAAATAAGCAAGAAAGAAAGAAGGAAGAGGTTAAGAGGGAGAGGAAGCTCTTACCTAGCTCTAACACAAAGCTTTAATTCATATATATGTTATTCATTCCTTAAATCTAAATCACAGGAAAGAGAAAAGAAAGTTTTCAAGAAGAATCAAGAAGGAAGGAAGGCTGGAGAACTCACCTGAGCGAAGGAGCGCCGGTGGATCTCCGGCACGGAGGAAGAACAGATCGGGTTTGATCCGAGCGCAGACGCGATGAGGTTGGCGCACCGGAATCTAGCTGCTCACTAGTGATTTGGGATCATCGGGTGCGGTCGAATCTGGTCCAAACCACTGGATCGGGTCGGATCCTGGTGGTCGACCGAAATAAGGTATCGACATCGATAGTGGTCATGGCTGAAGATAGGGACGGGAATGATGGATCCAAGTGCAGACTCATACGACGGACACGACTAGAGGAACAGGCGCTGACTGATTTCAACAGCTCCGGGAGGAGGGAGAAGCTTGAAGTCGGTGCACTGTCGGAAGCTCGCCCGGAGGTGGAGGCACCTGGAGGAATTCGGTCAGCCGCTGCTACGAGCGTGGCTCCTGAGGCTGTCAGTGGTCTGGAACTCACAAAGGAAAAAAAGAATCGCAGGCGGCAGGAATCAACCGGTGGAGGCGCGGCGAAAGTTCACCGACGTCGGTCTGCAGATCGAAGGAGGTGGACACAGTAAGAATATTAGGGTTAAGGTTTGATTTTGTGTCATTTGTAACCAGGTGACACAAAGTTCTGTGTGTTCTGTATTTTGTGTGGGATTTGATAGAGTACCGTGTCATGTTGGACACAGAGAAATTATAAATTAAATTATATCAGAAATGGAACATATAGTGCGGACATATCGAGGTCAGAACCGAGGCCGACATGGCTAACATGACGATCTGACACGGCAGGATGTCGGACACAGACACGAATATTGTATTGGCTTAGTGGACACGGGGTATGGACAGACGGTTACAGTTCTTAGGAACTATTGGAGAAAATGATATTTGGTCTTTGCATTTGGGTATTAAGAAGAATGGGTTATGGACTGGGCTGAGATATTTTGCTTTTGGAATGAAAATGGAGTTAATTGGACCCTCTATTTATAGCATGGATTAGAATTTTCTAGAAAAGAGTTAGTTATAACTAACTAACTAACTAATCTTACCTAGAAGTTTCATTAATCAAGGAAAATAAAACATTGGTGAAATATAGGATTGGAAGTCCTAAAGGTATATTCTGATCGTTCAATAATTGTTGGGCTTGAAGTTCAATAAGAACTAAATTGTTAATAGGAAAACATTGGCTTAAATCCTTTAACTGAATTCATAGTAGTATTACCCCAACCGAACCCAATAATATTGAGCCCGTTAAGTATGTCTACTCTTCAATTATATCGTTACTTAGTTTCTGGTCCAAATAACATGTTTGTTCAATCTCAGACTTTGACCTATTAAATTATTCTCTTAATCCAGACCAAGACTTAAAATACTATTTCAATATGGCCTGACTTCCTATTAATTCTATCGAGTCGGAGCTAATAATTTATAATAAAACTTACTAGAGAATATATAACTAAACAATTTTTGAAAATAAATTAAAATTTTGGAATATTCAGAATCGAGGGTTACAGTACTTACACCCTCTTTGTAATCTGGTTTGACGACAAGTTCAATAAAATTTGTTTTCAACCTCTGATCATGTCTCTCGAGCACGAAAACAACAGGATGTGGAATTTGAGTCGAAGGGCATGTTGGTTGATGAATTCAGTTAAAGAGGTGAGATGAGATTATTTTTAAGTTTTGAGGATAAAACTTTTTTCTGAGTGGTATATTATATAATACATTGCCCCGCACAGTAGATTATGATTGATGGATTGGCTCAAAGAAGTCTATCGAAATTGGAGCTATGTGGATGAGATCATTCATGAGGTTATGAGAACGTGTAACGAAAAGTCACTTTAGGTATCGGTGAGTGGTGTTGGTTCTTCACTTCTTTATCAGCAAGCTTAATAAAATAGATGGTATTCATATTTATGTATGTTATTGCTTAAAGTAAGTAACAAGAATTCACAAAAGATAAGAAAGATAATAATCACATTTCTATTAACTTGTGACATTTTAGAATATTGGATTATATTATATTATTGTATAGAGATTGGAAGCGTACGTCGCCATTTATGGTATAACCCAAGAATTAGGCGGTGAGTATGTCGAGCTATGACTCGAGAAGATTTTGTAACATAGATAATAGTCCCGAGAATGGGCATGATAGTCCGAGAGTGGGCGAGATAGCCCTCGAATTGGATAGTGGATATTGCAAGCTACGGCTCAAGGCAATGTGGCAAGACAAATAAGAACTGTGGGATATCAAATTAATTAAGTTTTGATCATGCAGTATATGTTTTCTTATAGCTAAGATGCATATGTTTGCATGGTCATGGACAACTTGTGCACAAGGTATAGTTCCTCGAACGACAATCCGGGGCCACAGACCCGTTCGACCTGGGGGGAATAAGGGCATGTGCTTAGTAGCACGGTGATTCAAAACCTCTAAGTGGGCTTGCTACCTTCGTGGAGGGGAGCCGTCTAACCAACTCTAAGTCCAAGATAACACATAGTCAGTAACCTTCATATAGACATGGTGCATGCTAACGATGTCTTATGTAGGCAGAGAAAGTTATTACTCATTTACATGGATAACTAAACGACCGAGGGTAAGAATCACCAAAGGGTGATAACATATACACATTTTAATGTCGGATATGAATAATATGCATGTTTTACATTTCCAATTGTTCATGAATAAATTACATGCTTTATATTCATGTCACATATGAACTGTAATTGACTCTAAGGCAACAGATCAAGATCACACTTAATAATGTTCCTATCACATGATTACTTTGTGTTGATTTTAGGTGGGTTGGGTTAGCCCTCTCACTAGTTTACGATAATGTACTGGCCCATATTTATGGGCACTCACAGGTACTTGGGTGCGAGGACATATCTTAATCACTCTTGAGATATCATAGGACTGTTGGGTGGACAGAAGCTCTTCTTGTGAAGATGATGACTTATGTTATAAAAGACATAATGTACGAAATATAGTATTCTTGTATACCAGTGATGTTGTAAGCCGAGTCAGCAAGTTCAATGTATGCCTAGATTGACATATTTCAAGTTGACTATTAAGAGCAATGTATCCAGCTGCAAGTCTTATATTCCATTACCAATATCAATAAGAGAGATACTTTTCTTCATATCTTGTTGTGACTTCAATTTTTTTGTTTACTTTCGCTGTAATATTCTTATTTCTGAGATACAACATTAATTGTCTATCTTTTTGCCTTATACAAGTGCAACCTAGACTTGTACGACATCATACCAAGTGGCTATATTTTGATTCTTCGAAATCAGAATGTGACACGTGATTCTCCCAAAGAATTGTGTCGATCTCATTTAGCCTACAGCTCATGTGTCGAACGTTGTTCTCATTATTGCTTATAATATTTAGTCTGGTATACCCTATGATACTGCAGTATTTTATTTTATTAGTGGAGTATTTCTATGTATCTTGTTATGTCTCTCTAAGGACCTAGTTTTCTTCCAAGAGAGCTGATTAGGTTTGTAAAGTGCTTTTGCTGGATTATTACTGAGTACCTCTTCCATTGCTAGTATTTGCTCTTCCATAGTATATATTATTTTATTTCTGCTATTTGTATCTGCTTAGTAGCCTAGTATTTGTTGACTCATAATTTTTTTTGAGTCTATTTGGGTAAGTATGACTATTAGGCTGCACACTAGTACTAATATTTTTCTTTTTTATATGTTCTTATCATATGGATTGAGTTATAAAGATGTTATAGAGATACAACTCAAATCTAGGACAATTTATATATATTCAAGTTGGACTGAAGTCCACTTAGATACATAGCTGGACATTGCTGCGTGGCCTAGTTCAGTGTATTTTGGGACTGAGGCATGACAAAGGGCCATTTGTACTTGGGTTCATGGAGATGATTTATTCAGAGATCTGCTCGATCGAGGCCGATATATGTTTCTTCAGGTGGGTGATTTTAATCTTTCACTCCTTTACTTTAATATTCATAAAATAGATGATACATGTTTAGTTTTTATACTGCAAATTTTGTTGCATGCTAATAAAAAAAAGAATCAAGATAGATAAGAGAGTAATCTCATTCCGGTAACTTGCTGCTATAGAGCATGGAATTGTAAATTGATGATTTTAGACGTATGTAAAATAGAAATGCTTTTATTTTCTCATATGGACTATTTTAAACTTGTTGCTTTAGAAGTAGAATTTTGTACTGTTGTAGTATCTTATTAGATGGAATATAGCACTGTTGTTAGAGTATTATATGGAATATTGTACCATTGCTATGAGTAGAAAGATTATAGTATTGTTATTTCATATATAGAAACATAAAAATGTTTGTGCTCGTTAGGTGGCCAAGGTAGTATCCTTGGACTGGGAAGGATGTTGCGAGCGAAGGCTCGAGGAACATAGTAAAATGAAAGATATATTGTGTTATTTGTTGAGTACAGATTAGTATAGTTATTTTAGATTTTGTACCATACTTACACTTTATAATTTAATTGTTCATGCATTTGCATAATCATGTATAACTTTTGCAAAAGGTTTATATGTTCCTTAAACAATCATCGAGGCACCGGGATCATATCGGTCTAGGAAGAATGGTGCTGACGTGCTAGTACTGGTGATTCAAATTATTTTAGTGCGAGTCGCTACCCGTACTGAAATGATCATCGTCTAACTAAGCTATGGTCCATGATGGCTTGTGGTGCCAATGACCTTTATATAGTTAGGCTGCATGCTAACGTCAATCTACTTGTAGACATATTTGAAATATTTATAGGGATGAGTGCATGATTCACTTATATTTTATGAAGGTTAACGAATGTCTTCTGTAGGGATACCCTTGTGACACATAGTCTTTAGTTCATTATGATTGATATTTTTGTAAGCAGAAAATGATGGTAAGTATTAGATAATATCAACTCTATTGCATGAAATTTTTATATTTGTGGACACATATATTCTATGTCATGTAATTGGTCCTAAGGCAAGATTAAAAAGACCACATAAGTTTGCATGCACTCACTTAATTTAATGTGTTGGTTTTACTTGAGTTGGCTATAGACCACTCACCAATGCATTTTTAATGTAATGATCCCCTCCAGATCTTCTCAGGTGCCAATTTTGCTTGAAGGTGCAAAGGCATTGGAGCTCGGTTGACAACTTGAAGTGTTGCGGTTGGAGATGTTGCTTTCTTTGTATATAAATAACATAATGCATGAGACATCATTGTTTATATAGTTCTTGAGTTGTAAGCCTTGTGACATATTTTATTATATTATGTGAGTATGTGTGTGTGCATGAGAGAGAGAGAGAGAGAGAGAGAGAGAGAGAGAGAGAGAGAGAGATTGAAATTGAGTTATTCTTTGGCTTTGAGCCGTTATAATTCTGTTGCGATATTATCAATAAAGATAATTATTTTGTATATCTTGTGTCGGTTCAACTTTTCTACTTATTTTCATTGTAATGTCTTAGTATTTGAGATGTTCTATTAATCATGTTTATATTTGCCTTGTACAAGTATAATTTAGGTTTGTATGACATCATGTCTAATAACGACTTTTCGATTATGCAGAACCTGAACGTGACATTAGTTAGGGATATGCCTTCATTATATGGCAATTTATTTGATGGTTATCACCTATAATGACCAACATTCGAGTGAATGAACTTATGATTTACATTCCATACCCAGAAGGCTCATTTGTAATCCCTCAACCCATAAATTAAAAATGAGTGCGTACAAAAATCAAATCTATCCAAGAATCAATAGTAACTATTTGCAACTTAAGAAACACAATCAAAAAAGGAAAAAAACAAAGCTGAATAATAATACATAATGTTAGTCACATCTTTAAGGATATTTTTTCACTCCACTCTATAAGGATTTTATTTGACTAAGTATCCCCATTTTAATTGAATGGATTTTTTTAAAACCAAAATACCCCTACTTTAGTCATTTAAGACTTTATAGAAGCATTTTGGTCATTTTTACCAAAATAACCCTAATTTATTTTGGCATGGCATATGACCGACATATACGAATCTTGTCACGCCCCGTACAAGGTACTATATGTCGTATGGCGTTCACGACTGTAACTAGACAAGGGGTGCACGCTACAATCATGTCACGTAGGGTCACACGAACATCTATGTCTCAATCAATCAAACAAGAAACAGTAATCATAGAGCATATATAATAAAGCAATAAGGCATCTCAAACGCTTTTATCAAAATATTCTGGAGACCAGCTGTACAAAATAAGAATATGGTAGAAAAACAAAAGTACATGACAATATTACAACTACAGTCTGGTTTATATGCAGTCATAAAAAGGAACAAATGTCCAAACGTGCTGGCTAGTATGTGCTGGTAGGTAAACGCCCAAAAGTTAAAATGTACAATGACGAGCAGGAAAGAAGAAAATCTACTCGTTATCCTCGACGACAATGTTCCTGGTATGCGCCAGGAGTCAGAAGAAAGTATACTGGATCCTCGGGTGCTGGCTCGAAACCTAGCCATGCAAAACCAGTGGGGTTAGACCCCAAATAACAAGTACCACAAAGAAAGCACAAAATAGAGAAACAAAACCCAAGCAATAAATATATAGTAATATAGATTTTGTGTCATAACTTAGGTCCATGGCATATCCTAGCACAAAGGCTCAACCCTACAACCAAACAAGGACAAGGGTTGAATCAATTACACTATGATAGTCCATTTTCCTAGGCCATTAACAGAATAATACAATCACAATCAAGTCTAATTAATAAAATTGACCAATCACTTCTACGGCTTGCTATTTGTGGAGTCTGAGGTTATCTCAGAATAATACATAATAGGTATCCTCAGATCATGCCATTATCGAACACGAGCTAACCGAGCCAAATAGAGGAACCAATTCCCCGTAGGGCCACTACAATAGATCACGGTATTAGCGGTTTCAATGTTCCTATAGTAAAATGGTGGCTCAAAATTATTTATAATAGGTCAGATACTACACTACATTTAGGCGAATGAAATACAGTATCTGTGGTAGCGAGCCCATAATGCACTTAGAATGAATCTCTGTGGGAGGTTCTTTGGCTTGATCTCGAGATACCATTTTCTTCTAATGTTACTACCACTTTTAGTTTCCTAATTAATCCTATATTGTTTTGAAATATCAAGGCGTGGCCACATAAAAAATTTCCTTAAGATATCGTACAAAGTACGGGCACGCTAGATACGAATCCATGGAGGGTCAATCTGGATTCCCCTGACCGTGTATGCAACATTCAATAAATTAATATCATAGTCACACTTTGGTACTTGACTCTCATATCATGCCCGTACTGGGGGATAAGTATATTTATAGTATCACGCATTCAGGAATTTGGAGGCATTCTCGATGCACAACCCAAATTAATCACTTAACATGTAATACGATATGTCGTACCTCGGTGCGGATTAGATCATGACAATATCAGACAATAATTGTATCAGTACTGATACAGTATTCGAGTCCAATTACCAAATTATTATTGGGTCACATGAATCTTGATCACATTGTAACAAGAAGCTTATGTCATGCACATAGCCGGTTAGTCACTATTCATTTAGTCTGGTTTACCCAGAATATCTCAATCCAACACATATTCATGTTATTTATAAAGCCAATCTTAGCACACGGTCATGTCTAGCATGTAGTCTAGTTTCTAAGTCCATTCTTCCAAGAATCATAACACAAGCAATAACCAGGAACAACCACATAGAGGATGATAAGAAACTTTCCAAATAAAATAAATGATCACATAATAAAAGTTCTACGTGCACGCATGGAGTCACTAAGGATAAAATGTGCATCAAATTGTATGCATAAAGGTCAAGCGTATGAACCAAACAAGCGCATGCTCAGGATACCGTATGAAGTCAGGGGCACATAAAGTCAGGGGAACATAAAGCGACTAGACGCACGAGCGAGACAAAGTCCACTCTTCGGGACAACTGCCGAAGTGACGGACAATAAGTGAAATGTCAGTGAAGTAACTGAAATGATTGATGTGACAAGCCATAAAGTATGTCAGAAAAAAAGATAAAATAATCAAAAGAAGTGCCAGGGTAGGGCTGAGCGATGAGTCTAAGAAAAAGGAAGGACGCATACCTCACGGCCGCAAGATGACTTCCATGTGCCTAGGAGAGACAACACAAAAGTTCTGACACTTAGCTTTTTCAAGCTCGAGTTTTAGAGTGCATGCGTTCTTCATTTATGTGCCAACAAAATGTATGCATAGTGGATGCTCAGGGCATGGAGCTTCATCTTCTCCACAACAAGTTTTAGCCATGGCGGAAACTCTAAACCGAAAGTTGGATTTTCTCCATGGAAACTTAGTCTGGGGTCCAAATCCGGCAAAGTAAAGTTCCAAACCACTCAAAATCAAATGCTCTATAACATAGAACAACAAGTTTTCAAAAATAGTAAGTTTTGAAGATCAAAACCAAAGAAAAACTCAAGAACACCCACACTCATAAAAATTCAGATCTACACCATTCCATCCACCAAATCCAAAATTATAAAGTTCTAAATATGCTTAAAATTACACAATAAATATAATGAACCAATAATATGAAGGATTTTTCCATTTCTCATGCAAGGTATACTTGCCTATGGAGGGAAAGGAAAAACCTAAGAGAGAGAAAGAAAAGAAAGAATGAAGAGGGAGAGAGAAAGAAGTTGGGTTATATAGCTAGAGTTTGAGGTGTAGACAGTGGTTTCAAATCATAACCAAACCAACCCAAACCATAAACCAAGAACCAAGACAAACCAAAGAATGTGTCAAGTTTCAAGCAACCAAATACATAACATGCAAGCGAGAATAATACGCTCCCAATATGTATACTGGGAACGGGGAGTGACATTTATATCCACCTTAGAAAAATGTTATCATCAAAATTTGAATCCAATTAAGGCTAGAGAAGTCAGGACATCTACGATACAAATCTGCTATCAAAACTATACATGCAAGCAATAACACCACAAAACATAGGCGACCGCCTGATCACGGAATCTAAGATACGACGGTATAAGGTATAATATACCTTTCGAATCGAATAAGTACAGGTACCGAGATCGTATATCATCCTCGTGCTCCTACATCGATTCTCTAAGTGTGTGATGGCCCCAGGCAACTCGGACAAAAGAAATAGTCCGGTTGTTGAGTACCTTCTTTCTTCGGTCTAGAATGGATACAGGTTGCTCCTCGTTAGATAAGTCTGTACCAGCGACTAATCAGAGTGATCGAGGATATGACTCGGATCTGGGTCATACCTACGCAACTACGATACATGAAATATATCGTGTATCTCACGTAGTAAAGGTGGAAGGGCAAGACGATAAGCCACATCGTCTACCCGATCGAGAATGTCAAACGTCCCAACGTATCATAGACTAAGCTTTTTGCGGATCCCAAATCTAATAACTCCATGGGTTGCCAAAATCCGCAAGAACACGTGGTCACCGACACGTAACTCTAAAGGCCTACAATGCTGGTATGCCCAGTGACGATGTCGATCCTGCGCAACCCAAAGTCGCTCTCTGATCTGCCTGACAATTTCTACTGTCTTCGTGATCATTTCGGGGCCTAAAATCTTTCACTCACCAATGTCGTCATATGTCAATGGTGATCTACACTTCTTGCTGTATAGTGCCTCAAAATATGTCATCTGAATATTGGCCTGATAACTGTTGTTATACGAGAATTCCACTAAGTGAAGGTGATTCTCCTAAGATCCACCAAAATCTAGGGTATATACTCGTAACATATCTTCCAGGGTCTGGATGGTCCTCTCTGATTGCCCGTCTGTCTGGGGGTGGTACGCGGTACTGAATCTTAACCTAGTACAGAATCTCTCGTGTAAGCTTATCGAGAAATAAGAAGTGAACCTGGTATCTCGTTCGAACACTATGCTTACCGGCACGCCATGTTTCCTCACAATCCGTCGCATATACAAATATGACAACTACTCTACAGACTATTCCACTCTAAAGGGGGAAAATATGCCACTTTTGTGAGTCAATCCACTATCAACCAAACTGTATCTCGACTAGTCGGGGATCTAGGTAAACCAGTCACAAAGTTCACGGTGATGTGTTCTCACTTCCACTCTAGAATAAGAAGTGGCTGCAATAATTCTGTCAATCTCTGTTGTTCTGCCTTCACTTGTTGACATATCAGACATCGTGATGCGAAGCGAGCTATTTCTCTCTTTATTCTATTCCACCAAAAGTGTTGCTTGATATCTTGGTACATCTTCGTGCCTCCAGGATGAATAGAGTACTGGAAACTATGTGCTTCGGCCATCACTTCTTGCTGAATATTTCCGCTTGGTACACATAGACAGTTTCCAAACCTTAGTGTTCCATCCACATGAATCGTCAACTCTTTTCGAAGACCGGACTCACATTCTACTCGTAACTTCTAAATTTTTGGGTCCTCTGTCTGCGCTATCTTGATTCTATCCACCAAAGTTGACTGGATCTGTAGGCTAGCCAGAACTCATGTATCTTGTGGAAGCACTATCTCGATTCTCATCTCTCATAAGTCTTCTAGAATGTGCTTCTGAGTGGTCAACATAAATTTTTTACTTCTTCTACTAAGTGCATCAGCTACTATATTTGCCTTGCTTGGATGGCATTGGAGTTTCACGTCATAGTCTTTCAACAACTCTAGCCACCTTTTATGTCTCATATTGAAGCTCTTCTACGTGAACACATACTTCAAACTCTTATAATATGTGAAGATCTTCACCCGATCGCCATATAAGTAGTGCCTCCAAAACTTAAGTGCAAATACTACTGCTGCTAACTCCAGATCGTGAGTTGGATAGTTCTTCCCGTGATCTTTGAGCTGCCGAGAAGCATACACTATCACTCTCCTGTGCTGCATCAAAACACATCCAAGTCCCTTGTAAGATGCATCACAATACACCATAAATCCTCTGGATCCTGTTGGAAGAGTAAGGATTGGTGCAGAGATTAACTTTTTCTTTAACTCTTCAAAGGCTATTTGGCATTCTGCTGACCACACAAATGTAACTTTCTTACACGTCAACCGAGTCAATGGTACCGAGATCTTAGCAAAATCTGACATAAATCTTTTGCAGTATCCTGCCAAGCCTAGGAAACTACGCACCTCTACCACCGTCTTCGGAACTGGCCAGTTCTCTACTGTATTTACCTTCTTGGGATCGACTGACACTCCTTCTCCAGAAATAATATGCCCAAGAAAGGATATGTGATCAAGCCAAAAGTCACGCTTACTAAGCTTCACATATAACTGGTGCTCCCTCAAAGTCTGCAGTACTATCCTGAGATGTTTGTCATGCTCCTTCTCATTAGGAGAATATACAAGGATGTCATCGATAAATACTACCACAAATTGGTCTAAGTAAGGCATAAAAATATGGTTCATCAAATCCATTAATACCATTGGAGCATTAGTCAGTCTGAATGTCATAACTAAGAATTTGTAAGGCCTGTATCGTGACCTAAATATTGTCTTCGGCATATCCTGCTCCCTAACTCGTACTTGATGATATCCTGATCACAGATCTATCTTGTAGAAGACTCTTGCTCCGCTTAATTGGTCAGACAAATTATTAATCCTGGGCAATGGATACTTGTTCTTCACTTTTACCGTATTTAATCGCCTGTAATCCATGCACAACTATGTCGATCCATCTTTCTTCTTCACCAATACCACTTGTGCTCTCCACAGTGATCCACTGGTCCGAATGAACTTTTTTGCGTTAAGTTATTCCACATGTCGATATAACTGATCAAGCTATGATTGTGACATTGGGTACACCTTCTGGGATATTGGTTATACTTCTGGCATTAACTCTATACAGAACTCTACTTCTCTAACGGGGGTAATCTGGGAAGCTCACCGGGAAAGACGTCCATAAATTCTTTAACTATTTTGGGTATCGGGTCCTTTGTCGTTGCTACTGTTGTGATTCCTTCCTTATGATGGTCTTGTGCTATTTTGCTAAGAACAAACTCTTCTAGACCAGTGACTCTAAACAACACTCTATCCTCATGACAATCTATCATCGCATGACTGTCTCTCAACTAGTCCATGCCTAAGATAACGTCAAAGTTACCCATAGAAAACTCGATCAACTTCGCAGGTAATAAATGCCTACATACTACGACTGGACATGCTAGGCACACTCTACTAACTCCTACGATCCCATTGCCAGTGAGTATATTCAGCTTCTCTGGCTATGCCTCAAACTTCAATCCAATACGTGTCGTATATTATGCAGATATAAATGAATGCGAAGCTCCAGAATCAAATAATCCTATGGCAGAAAAGGTTGTAGAAAAATTTTACCTGCCACTACGTCGCCTGAAGCCATAGCTTCTTCCAGAGATAAGGTGAACGTATGCCCTTAGCCTTGTCTAGCTCCCTGTTGTCTTCCATGGTGTCGTTGTTGCGGTCTCTGTTATTTCTATTATTGTTGTTGTCAGTATTGAGCCTGTGTCAGCAATGGACGCTGAGCTAAAGGCAGTACCACTACTGCTGGTCCTCCTTGCTGTACTGTCCTTGGAGCCAACAATGTAGAAAACTATTATACTGGCCCTCCTGGCCTTTATATCATTGGACAAGTGACAACCCTATGATCGGGGCTTCTACACCTTAAATATTGTCTATTAGATGCTCGGTAAACATCCCGGGTATGATCTCTCTTGCCACAATACGTACAACCCGTTAGTGCTTCCCGTTGTTGTTGTTGTTGTTGTTGCTGCTGCCTCGGCTGCTGCTGCCGAGTAGATGCTATCACTGTCGAGGTCACGTGCCTCCTCTGTGTCATTTCATGGATGCGAATGCCAGGGGATAGTGCTGACGTTCGCGATACTGGTCCTCCCTCGCTGCTCTGTCCATGAGGCCTCTTTTGGTCTACTCTTCTTGATGCCATCCTCTGAGAGGTAAGCTCAACCCCCTTGGCCGCTATCAATACTGCCTCAAAGGTCTGGTAGTCATGCACCTCTACCATGTGTAAGATCTCCAAGTGATGTCCATGCTAGAACCTTATCGCTCTCTCCAACTCTGTTGCAACCTTGGTTGGAGTAAACCTGTTCAGTCGACAAAACTATGTCGCGTAACCATCTACTGTCCTTCCAGCCTGCTTGAGGTTGGTGAATCTCCATTGTAGCTCATACTGAGCCACAATCCCAAAGTACTTCATGCTGAACTAGGTTCTGAAATTGTTCCACAAAATATGATACCTCAATCCTACCTCCATCGTGGCCCGCCAATCTCTTACAAGGTCCTAAAGCTGTAAGCGAACCAGGTCAACATATTTCTCAGCCGAAACTTTAGTTGCTGCCAGAATGGTCTCAATATCCTGAAGTCAATTATCTGCCATAATGGCGTCCTTCGTGCCATCAAAATATCTGGGATTCAATCTACAAAATCTAACTGATGCCCCAGAATCTACTCTTTCGCCTCGTTCTAGGGCCGTCTGCAACCCTTGATTCAACATGATATTTTGTTCTTGCTGTTAAAACTGTTGACGTTGATGTTTTTCATGTTGTTGTTGCTGAACCACCATTTGATATATTTTTGGAGCCAACATTCCTCTGTTAATCTCTAGCAAGGCCGGGGTATCTAGTAGTGCTAGTACTGTGGAAGGTACGGGAATATCTGGAGCCTGCTGCTCTATCGCATTTACTGTGGGCTCAACTTGGATCCCTGGTTAGGGTTCTACAGGACCTCATTCCACTGGAAACTATGTCTCTCTTTCTGTTGCAATATATGGAGGAGGGGAAACCCTAAAGAAGAGCACGAGAAACATCAAGTACATGACGGAAAAAAATAGGGAAGCAACTAATCTGGAAAAATTTTAAGCAGAGTATCGAAGATGACGAATTCAGAATTTCAAGAAGGACCAGGTTTGATTGAGACTCCTATGACCATAACACCCCACAAGTCCATAGAACAGACTTGCATGGGCCACCACTAAAACCTTATCACGCCCCAGTACCAGAATACAGAGATGGACACGACCAACTACCCCGTACAAGGTACTATATGTCGTACGACAATCACGACTGTAACTAAACATGGGGATGGATGCTACAATCAGGTCACTTAGGGTCACACGAATATCTATGTCTCAATCAATCAAACAAGAAACAGTAATCATAGAGCATATATAATAAAGCATTAAGGCGTCCCAAATGCTTTCATCAAAATATTCTGGAGACCAACTGTGCAAAATAAGAAGCTGGTGGAATAACAAAAGTATATGACAGTGTTACAGCTGCAGTCTGGTTTATATGCAGTCATGAAAAGTAACTAATGTTCATACGTGCCGGCTAACAGGTATTGGTGGCTAAACGTACAAAAGATAAAATGTACAATGACGAGCATGGGAGAAGAAAACCTACTTGTTATCCTCGCCGGTCATGTTCCTGGTACGTGCCATGAGTCGGGAGAAAGTATGTTGGATCCTCAGGTGCTGGCTCAAAACCTAGCCATGCAAAACCAGTAGGGTTAGACCCCAAATAGCAAGTACCGCGAAGGAAGCACGAAATGGAGAAATAAAACCTAAGCAATAAATATATAATAATATAGGTTTTGTGTCGTAACTTAGGTCCATGGCATATCCTAGCACAAAGGCTCAACCCTACAACCAAACAAGGACAATGGTTGAATCTATCACACTATCATAGTCCATTTTTCTAGGCCACTAACAGGATAATACAATCACAATCAAGTCCAATTAATAAAATCGGTGAATCACTTGTACGTCTTGTTATTTGTGGAGTGTGAGATTATCTCAGAATAATGCATAGTAGGTATCCTCAGATCATGTCATTGCCAAACATGAGCTAACTGAGCCAAATAGAGGAATATACAGGCACTTCATGAATTGCACCAGTTTTTCGTAGGGCCACTGTGCTAGATCACGGTATTAGCGGTTTCAATGTTCCTATAGTAAAACAGTGGCTCGGCATTAAGCATTATTTATAATAGGTCTGATCCACTAAGGCGGATGATATACAATATCTGTGGTGGCCAGCCCACAACCCATAACCCACTTATAATGAATCTCTGTAGGAAGGTTCGTTGGCATGATCTGGGATACCGTTTTCTCCCAATGTTACTACCACTTTTAGTTGCCTAATTAACCCTATATTGTTTTGAAATATCAAGGCGTGACCACAAGAGAATTTTCCTTAAGATGTTGTACAAAGTACGGGCACGCTAGATACGAATCCATGGAGGGTCAATCTGGATTCACCTAAGCGTGTATGCAGCATTCAATAAATTAATATCCTAGCCACGCTTTGGTACTTGACTCACATATCATGCCCATGCTGGGAGATAAGTATATTTATAGTTTTACGCATTTAGGAATTTGGAGGCATTCTCGATGCACAACCCAAATATAATCACTTAACACGTAACACGGTATGTTGTACATCGGTGCACATTAGATCATGAACAATATTGGCAATAATTGTATCAGCACTGATACTGTATTCGAGTCCAATTACCAAATTATCATTGGGTCACATGAATCTTGAATACTAACACGAAGCTTATGTCATACACATAGCCGGTTAGTCACTATTCACTTAGTCTGGTTTACCCAGAACATCTCAATCTAACACATATTCATGCCATCTATAAATCTAATCTTAGCACATGGTTATGTCTAGCATGAGGTCTGGTTTCTAAGTCCATTCTTCTAAGAATCATAACACAAGCAATAACCAGGATCAACCACATAGAGGATGATAAGAAACTTTTTAAATAGAATAAATGATCACATAATGAAAGTTCTACGTTCATACATTGAGTCACTAAGGATAACACGCACACAAAATTGTACACTTGAGGGTCAGGTGCATGAACCAAACAAGCGCATGCTCAAGGTTCTGCATGAAGTCAGGGGCATATAAAGTCTCATGAAGTCAGGGGCGCATAAAGCGACTGGACGCACGGGCGAGGCAAAGTTCACTCTTCGGGACAAGTGCCAAAGTGACGGACAATAAATGAAGTGTCAGTGAAGTGACTGAAATATTGGATGTGATAAGCCTTAAAGTGTGTCAGGAGAAAAGACAAAACAATCAAAAGAAGTGCCATGGCGGGGCTGAGTCATGCGTCCAAGAAAAATGGGGAACGCATAGCTCACGGCCGCAGGATGACTTTCATGTGCCTAGGAGAGACAACACAAAAGTGACACTTAGCTTTTTTAAGCTCAAGTTTTAGACCGCATGCGTCCTTCACCTATGCGTCAAAAAAATGGATGCATGCTGGATGCTCAGCGAATGGAGCTTCATCTTCTCCATAACAAGTTTTGGCCATTGCGGAAACTCCAAACCGAAAGTTGGGTTTTCTCCATGAAAACTTCGTCTGGGGTCCAAATCCGACAAAGTAATGTTCTAAACCAGTCAAAATCAAATGCTCTACAACATATAATAACACGTTTTAAAAACAATAAGTTTTGAAGATCAAAACAAAGGAAAAACTCAAGAACACCCACACTCATAAAAATCCAGATCTATACCATTCCATCCACCAAATCCGAAATTACCAAGTTCTAAACATGCTTAAAATTACACAATAAATATAATAGACCAATAATATTGAGGGTTTCTCTATTTCTCATGCAAGGTGTAATTGCCTATGGAGGGAAATGAAAAACCTAAGAGAGAGAAATGAAAGAACGAATGAAGAGGGAAAGAGAAAGAAGTTGGGTTATATAACTATGGTTTGAGGTTTAGACCATTGGTTCTATTGGAAACAGGGAGTGACAAATCTGATCCGGATGCAGACGGTCGATATTGACACGGAAACCACCTATGTCCACAGTCAGACTGTGCCCCCCCCCCCCTAAACGGAGTCTCAGGCTAGCCCGACCTACCTGGGTTCATTCTACGGGTGAGCATTCAATTTATTCGAAATAGTCAAAACCGAATAAATCAAATTTCTAAGAATCAAATCAAAACCAAATCAAAATTAGCCATAACTAAAATCAAACCGATATAATCGATTCAATTTGTTTGGTTGAACTATTTTTTTTTTGAACGGGCCGAACCCAAAGTTGGAATTATGGTTAAGTTATATTAAAAAAATATAATTTTATACGCATATTTGTTATATTTTAAAGTTAGATCCAAAGTTGGACTATTGTTAAATTGATCAAAGTTTGACTTAAAAAAACATACACATAAATTTCAAAATATACATATTTTAAATTAGAGTTTTTCTTATTTACCCCTCCATCACTAATGCCTCTACCCCCCCCCCCCCCCCCCCCCCCCCCCCCATTTTTAATTTTATTACTACTACCCTCCATTTTTCAAGAGTTAGACATTATTAGGGAGGGGGGTAAATACAAATAACACTTGAGAAATGGATAAAATAGTGTAGTAGTAATAAGATTAATATTGAAAGAAAACATAATTATACATTAGTAATGGAATAAATACAAATAACTCTTTAAATTATAAAATATGCATATAATTGAGGATAAAAAAATATATATTGAAAATATTTATATAATTTTATAAATTTTGTTCAATTTTGAACCGAAATCAAACCAAATTTTAAATAATTTTTTTTAATATTTTTAAAATCAAAACCGGACGCCCCTAGTCCAACCATGGGCTAGGTCGTGCCCATCCTAAGCATAGATGCTGTGCGACCTGCACCTCTACTCTCTCTGTGGGTGCGCAAACACGAGGACAGAAAGGAAAAAAGGTGTATTGTACTGCACATGGGCCAAGTAAGGCTGAAACTCTTTTATTTTTATTATTTAATTAATTTCGTTCTTTACATTGTCCAACTCAAGTTTCAATTTCAAACACCATTCAGTCAATTCTTCGAACATTATTCAACTCCTCTCACGAAAAGGACCACCTGCTACTATCGCCTACCCCCCATCCATCTACCGCCACGTGTGCCATAAATGAAATCGCTGTCTGGTATTCGGTAGCACGCATCGGATCCCTATGTATCCAACTGTATATGGTGGTGGGCCCCACCGAGGAGGGAGGAAGCCACGTTCTGATGAGCCTGAGGTAACTCACTCCACTCGGACTTGTATTCGTTTGATATTCTCACTCCCACTTTTCCTTCTCTTTCTATCGGCAATGGCGATAGTGATGGTGGGGGGCTTCTCGCTGCTCCTGGCGGCGGCTTTGCTACTTCATCCTCTCCTCCGCCTTCAGCTAATCGCAGCAGCAGGAGGTCACTTCTCTCTCTCTTCTCATTTTGTTTTTTTGTTCGGTTTTCTGATGGGAAGCGGTGAATGTTGGACTAGGACTTCCACTACATTCTTGTTTTGATGGCTGAAATAGGTTGCAGTGTCCGTGTCGGACACACATTGGTACCAACACAAACACTCCCAAGTCCTAACGGTGCGGTCGTGTCGCGGCGTCCATTTTGTGTCGTATTTGTGTCTTTGCGACATAGGATGATTTTGTGGCAAGGTTAGGGTGAGAAATTCTGGAAAGAAACTGTACTATCAGATAATCAATTGTTAGGCTATATGCCGGGATATTCTACTATGGCGGCCATTTTAGTTCTTAAAAAAGATTGAAGGAAAAGTTTAGGAAGGAAAAAGAGGGATTTACATAAGGTTCTTATTGTTACAGTGAAGATGTAGCTTCTAGAAAAATAACGCTGTGGAAGTTTCTAGTAGTTGTACGAGTTATTGGTGATGTGTCCAGTCAGGCTTGCTGAACTTTGCACAACACAACTTTGAGGCGTGGTTGCTACGACCTCAATGAACACATAAACAAGTCGATGGAACCTAGACCTCCCCCACACTCACGACCACGGCCTCGACTAAGAACATATTATTTGAGTGCTTCAGGGAACTTGTACTTTTCCTCTGGATAGAGCACACACGCTGGGCCCTTCCTCCTTTGATCGTCGGACTCAGCTTCGTTTTGGAAAGGTTCTTACTGTTTGGCTGGTGTAACTTAACCAACTTGGGGACGAGAGAGTTTAACTAGGATTCATGACATCCTAACTTCTGTTACCGCTACCACATCCATTGCTGCACTTCCAAAACTTTCCTTATCAAACTCTGCAGGAAATTACGTCTAATATTACCAAATATGACCATTTAAAAAAAAGATATTATCTTTTCCCCTTCTTCCTTTTACTTGATATTTACCGAAGTTAAGCTGTCCTCGATCCTCTACAGGAGATCATCTACTATTTGCTCACACCTAGATTAATGGCTGTTTCCTAGCAGCAATAAAGCTGTTGTGATTTTCACAGTATCCTTCCTATACAGGAGCACCTTAACACAGGTGCTCGTATGAAGCAAGAAGCAAGCCAAACGTGTAATGGCCATGTCTTCTTCATCAATCTTCACAATCTTGACACTTAACAATTTTGACACTTGACAATTTTGACACTGACGAAGCTTGTTAGCTCAAGATTCTATTGACCACATTTAGGTGCTCCAACATGATTTTACCCTCATCTTCGAACCATAGTTTAAAGTATCGGCCGATACCGATCCGATACGGCCGATACCGATACAGTTTGGCATGTCCCGATCCGATACTGATCGATATCCGATACTGACCGATACCGATCGATATCCGATACTGACCGATACCGACATTAGAGGTCTCTTTTCCGATCAATAAGGCAAAGAAAATTGAATTAAAAAGACCAATTAACAAGGGTGTAAAAGTATAGTAAAGTTGTAAAAATATATAAAAGAGGAAAACTTATCTATCGCATATAAATCAATTTCGACAAGGGTGACTACTATTTCATTCAATATCAAAAATACTAAGGAACAAAACTGAAAATACTTTAAATGTATAAAATGTATTCTATAAAATGTTAATAATTTACTAATAGTTGTTTGCTTTCCAATACCAAAAAATCCGATACTCTAATCTGAAACCGCCGATACTACCGATACCGCCGATCCCGATACTCGTAGGAATGGTCCGATACTGATTCCGATACCGATACTTTGAACCTTGCTTCGAACTGAACAAACTACTTTCGTCAGAAAGGAAGAACAACTGCACTTCGACAGACCGACATTCACTAAGAACAGAAAATCCTGCCTCAAGGAAAGCTTTTTGGAAGGTTCTTTGCAAGTTACGGTGTCAAAGGATGAAGCACTTTCCAAAGTTCAAAAACTCTTAAGGCAGAAGCAGAACGCCTGACAAGACAATAACAAAAGAGGATGATGAGTGATCGAGGAGGATACTATCGTTCTCCCTAGTTCACTTCTTTCTGCAAAGAACATGGAATTGTCAACGAGACTGTAACATATTACAACCCTCAATCCAACAGAGTGGAAGAGAGGAAGAATCGAACATTGACCAAGATGATGAACTCGATGTTGCTAACTACAGAACTATCAAACTACTTTTGGAAAACGCTCTTATGACTACTTTTATTTTGAGCTGAGTACTATTTAGCCTCTCTTATATAACTCCTCATGACCTTTGGTTCAAGGTCGGATTCAATCTGAATATCATTAGAGTAGGATGCCGAGCATATCTAAAGCATAATTTGTCGTATCGACCGATACCGATCCAATACAACCGATATCGATACGGTTTGGCATGTCACGATCCGATACCGATAGCGGCCGATACCGACATTGAGGATATCTTTCTTAGTCAATTCGGAAAAGAAAATTGAATGAAAAAGACCAATTAACAAGGGTGTAAAAGCATAATAAGATTTAAAAGCATATAAAGAATAAAACTTATGTATCACATATAAACCAATTGGCAAGGGTGATTATTATTTCATTCAATTTTAAAACTACTAAGAAACAATACAAGAAATACTTAAAAGTATGCCAAAGTGTATTTTGTTTAAATTTTTTAATTATTATTTGCTTTTCGAGATCAAACAATTCGATAATCCAATCCGAAACCGTCGATAATATCGATACTGACGATCTTGATCCTTATTGAAAGGGTTTGATACCGATTCAGATACTGATACTGATACTGCAAACCTTAATCTAAAGTCGTCAAACATTAATATGTGTAGATTAGGCACTAGGACTACCAAAGCAATCTTCTTGGGCTACGCCGAGAAAAGTGAAGCTTGCAAATTCATGGATCTTGAGACCAGACAAATCATCGAGTTCGAGACAAATTTGCCAAAGACAAGAATGTGATACTTGTTGAGTTACCAGAAAACGTAGCATCAAGTCAAGAAAGAGAGAGTGTCCCACACCTAACTCAAATTCAGAAATATCTCATGACCCAATAATTAAAGACTTCAAATATGTAAAGCCAGAGCGAATGGAGCCTCAAAGCAAGCGTATAAGGAACATAGAGTTTTAGAGAAGACTTTGTCACCTATAATGTAGAAAAATACCCTCTTAGTTATGAAAATACATGAAGACTCGAGATGCACCTAGAAAGAAGCAATTGAAGATGAGATTAATTTCATAGTATTTAATAGGTACTAGTTTATCTTCCGGAAGGAGCAAGACCTATTGGATGAAAATTGATCTTCAAAAAGAAGATGAGAACCGATGGAATTATTGACAAGTTTAAGGCCATGCTAGTAGCTAAATGATTCACTTAGAAGTAGGGATTGACTACTCCGACACTTACGCTCTAGTCTAGAATGATGTTTATCAGAATGTTGATTGCACTAGCTTTATTTGCAATATGATTATCTACCAGATGGATGCGAAGATGGCATTTCTGAATGTCAATTTGACAGAAGATCTACATTCGTCAACAAAAGGACTTTGCAGTCAAGGAACTTGAAGACAAAGTTTGCAAGCTTGTCAAATCTCTCTAGGGATACAAGTAGGTTCCCAAATTTTGGCATTACAAATTCGAGAAAGTTATTAGATCGAATGGATACAAAGTGAGACTGACAAGTTTATCTACACCAAGTTTGCTGATGGTAAAGGAGTGATTATTTGCCTCTTATGTTCATGACATGTTGATCTTCGGCAATGACATATAGAAGGTCCTAGAAACCAAGGAGTTTCTATCTTCTCAATTTAGTATGAAGGACATGGAAGATGCATATGTAATCTTTGGGATCAATATAATTAGGACGGAGACAAGACTTGCATTGTCTCAGGCTACTATATCGAGAAGATGCTTGCTAGGTATGGATATCAGGATATTTCAAGGATAGATACTCTATACAATTGTTATAAGAAGTTGAAGCATAAAGAAGGGAAGACTATCAGACAATTAGAGTACTCTAGCATCATTAGCAGCCTAATATATATTGTGAGTTCCACTCGTCCATATATTGTAGGATTTAGAGACATGCGCCAGTAGATACTTTGAACGTCGACACCGAAACCCACACAAACAAGGACACGATCCCGCTAGAAAAATTAAGACAAATCATACAAGCATCTATGTAGTGACTTGGTCACATATACAAATCCCAATATTTTATATTCTAATAACAATATTGAATACAAGTATTTGCCGGTTCCTTTTTCCCATGAATCGGTTCCTTACAACTTCTGAAGAAAGAAAAAATAGAATACAATGAGACTGTAAGAAATTCCAATCCTAACTAGAACTCTATACCTAATAGTGGTTGTCCGTTGTTTGACGGTGATGATCTCCTTGATGGAGTTGACGAAAATCTGAACAGAACCCTCCTCTTATCTTGAAGAATAAGAACCTGCGAGTAGTTACGGACTCCTCTTAGAATTGGTAGATCTTCCTTAAATCTCCTTAGGAGCACACCTAAGCAATCTCCATAGCTTCCATTATATAGGGCTAAGAATCCCTAATTCAAGTTTTAGAAAATCCTAAATTTGCCCACAAATCTGAGCCATCATACGCAACCCAAAAATGCGGTCCGACCAACTGCATGCATTGTTGCACTCTGAAAACCCAGAAACAAGACTAGAATTTCGAACCCTGGCTTTGGCTAGTTTTGACCCCCGATCTTTCCTCAACTGCACTTTCGTCTTTGTCTGACTTTTCACCATTGTCGCACGATGCTCTGGACATCTTTCGGTCCCCCATCGGCTAGATTTCTAACAAACTTCCTCTCCAATTTGATGAGAGGGTAGTCCCATGGTAACTTCTAGTTTGATCAGGGAAATCACTGAAAACGAGTCTGCTAATGAAGGTTACATATTCGATCAAGAGGAAGAAACTTATAATATCTTAGCTGTTCATGGTTACTAAATTAGACTCTATGTCTGTCAACCCATGTCAGAGTTTCTACACCCTGCCATCACTAATCTCGAATACCCTGGGATGCTCTGCATCTCCTTCTGTCTCCAGTTGCTCGACCACTAGTCGACAATTACTGCCATGTGTAGCATCTTCCGAATAATTGTAATCTTCTCAAGATCGATAACTCGGCCAAGACCGAAGTCCATGATTACCAACCTTACCACGAGTTTCAGCTGCATGTCTTCGACTTCCGTCTTCCACCGATTCCACCAAAATGTGTTCCCGTTTCTGAGCATTCCCATCCTAGGCTACATGTCAAGCAGACTGTGCGATTCCCGTGAGATTCAAACTCTTGAACCTGCCTACCGTCATGTCCAACATGACGCTCTTCCATGCATTTGCATCCTTGAGCAGATACACTTGCATCCTTGAGCAGAGAAGTAGCATGTCTGGTGTATGCCGTTGAAGGCCCATAGCTCTCTATAAACTGTCCAAATGGAAGTGTACCCATCATATCTTGAGTTGGATGTATCCCTTAATCTCCATCTCGACTTCAAACAGTTGTAACCGATGTTCTGTTTAGTTCCAACTTTACTCTCAACGCCAAACTCGGATCCCTAGAACGACCCTTACTTGTAGAACGACTAACTGTAATGGGATCTACATGCTAGCCCTCAACTTTCTTTACACTCTTATTCGTCATTTTCTTCCGACGAACCGAATCTTCTGTACTCCTCAAATCTTCTTGAAGAACCTTCTGGCAAGTCCTTTATATTCTACCACCTCTCGGTGAACACCCCTCGAGTCATCATCCGGTGCCTACAATCCGCATGTGCACGTCAATTACTTAGAGTATATACATGCCGCAAAACATATCTCCTCGAGTAAATAGTGAGGAACCTTTGTAAGCTTCGAGTCCTTGTCATCGAACATATTGTAGGAGGCTTCATCCGCTAGCTCTCTGACTGAAATCAAGTTGTAGCACAAACTCATTACATGACTTTTCCCTTGAGGATGAGCTTTTCGCCACGCTGTTGTCAAGTACATGCCACTGATACCTACAACCGCCCGTCCCCTTCGCACGTCCCCCTTCGCACGTCCGAACATTGCATTGATACTTCGTAAAGATCTTCTTCTTTGGAGTGGCGTGTTAAAATGTCCCTATTTTAAAGATCTAGTAGTGGTTATGACACGTGCTTTATGGTTCCACCGCCTCGGTCACCGTGACGATGAGAGCTCATATATCTGTGAAATCCTCCTGATCGTCCCTTATATTTGGCCCTCTTATCTATGAGCTTCTTGTAGTCCCCACTTGTAATAGCCTCTCTTGTTGCAGTATTAACCTTCCTTGCGATTCGACTTCAAAAGATCCCAAGAATCTTCCAATGTTCTCGACTATGAGTTGAGCTTCCCATTCCTTTCAGAAGTAACCATGGCGGATTCGTGTGACAGTTTGTGTTGCTTATGCCAGATTTTCTCACTTAAAGGCAGATTTTGACTAACTCTATCATGACAATTGTATTTGGAGAGTTACTCCCGATACCACCAGTATCTTCCAACTGTCCAATAAAGAACTCAAAAGTATTAGGGTCTGAATCTCGTTTTCAATGACAATCTTAATCGTATATAACTGATTGATGATCCTCTGAAACTCGTTCATATATTGCACCATTGGGTGCCCTCCATGTACTTCAAGTTGATGAGTTGGTGAATAAGGAATGCCCCTTTTCAGTCATCTTTCGCTCGTACAAAAGTTCAGTTTCTCTTATAATACCTTGGCAGTACTCTCTATAGAAATATGGTGAAACAACGAAGCATTCAACTATTGACGGATAAATACAATGGTCTTCCAATCACTCTTATTCTAGTCATCAGCATTCTTGTCTTAGGGCTTAGCACCATCGCCTCCAATAGGCCATGCAAGTCCATGCAATGGAATAGATCATCCACCCTTCGCTTCCAGATTGCCCAATTCTCCTATGTAAGGGCAATCATACCGAGTTGATCCTCTCCGTAGCCATGGTCATACATTTGTTCTTTCAAACTGAGAGCTCTGATACCACTTTGTAGGAGTCGCATGCGTGCACAATAAATACCTTGAACATTGACCACTGAAACCAATAATAACACGAACACGATCTCGCTATAGTGAACCAAGACATATTACACAAGCATATATGCGGTGACAAATTCCAATATTTTATATACTAATAACAAGATTGAATACAAGTTTCTACCGTTTCTTTTGCCCCAAGTATCGGTCCCTTACAACTTATCAAGAAGGAGAATAGAATATAAATTGTAACAAAACACAAATCCTAACGAAAACTCTGTACCTAATAGCAATTGTCCGTCATCCGACGATGATGATCTCCTAGAGGGAGTTGACAAAATTTCGAACAGAACCCTCCTCCTATCTTGAAGAGTAGAACCTATGAGCGAGCACGAACTCTTCGTAGAATTTGGAGGATCTTCCTTTAATTTCCTTAGGAGCAAATCCGAAGCAATCTCATTTGCCTCCATTGTAGGTCAAAGAATCTTTAATTTAGGTATTAGAAAACCCTAACTTAGCCCAACAAATCTGAGCCATCGAAAACAGATCCAACGCAACCCGAAATGCTGAAAAATACACCAAAAATAACATAATCCGACCTGGTCGGTATTCTGTCGGAATTTTGGTCCTCTTATACTATCGCTATCGGGAAAACCCAAAATTATGTTGGAAATATGGTTAACCAGACCCGAATTCTGTCGGTTACTGGCTTTGGCTAGTTTTTGACTTCGATATGACCTCAACCACATTGTCATCTTCGTGTAACCATTCGCCACTGCAGACGACGCTCCACACCTCCTCTTTCGGTCGGTTGGATTTCCAATAGATATACCATATGTAGGAATGCTAAGTTGTTTCATGAGCAATCTTGACATGGAGCACCGAAAAGCTGCAAAGAGAGTTATACGATGTTTGATGAAGACTCAAAGGTATGCTTTGCACTATGATGGCTACCCATATATGGTGGAAGGTTTTAACAATGCTAGTTGCTGCTCCAAAAAAGAGAGTGAGAGATCCACATAAGGTTTATACTCTCCATGGGAGGAGCTGTCATATGTAGAAGTCGAAGAAGTAGACTCTCTCACACTCTACGAAGTTAGAGTTCTATGCACAAGCAACAACTGCAGATGGAGCATAATGGCTCCGAGAGCTCATGTTCGATGTGTACTTATATTTCAGCTATTCCCATCTACCGTGGCAATCAGACAATTACAACGGTAGCATCAAACTCTCTCTTCAATGGCAAGAAAGGACTGGTAGACTACGTCATACTTCACTGAATAAGCACATAACACGACTTCATTGCAGTGGTTGACATACTGAGCCAAGAGAATTTTGCAGATCCTTTAGCCAAGGGTCTCAAGCTCCAGCCGGTTGATAATATGACAAAGAAAATTGGTTTGAAAGAAATGTGATTCAATTATCTATGTAATCTACTATAAAGTGTTTGCTATTAGTTCAAAAAGAAAAGTAAACTACTAAGCAACTCACTTTTGGTTCAAAGAAGGATCTTAGATACATTGGCGTGGAGATAGTAGATTGATCCATGGGACACTCATGAGTCTCTATAAGATTTTTATTTCCCCTTGAGAGGGATATTCCTTAGGAAGGTCGGCTAGAAACCTTAATGAGTTCTTAAGCATTGCCAGATGCTTAGTGCTTCGTAGGAAGCACGAGTGGAGTGACATTACAAGAGGACTTGGTCTCTAGGATAACGGATCCATGTCACTGTAGGGGGGGGGGGGGGGGGGGGGGGCACCACAGAGAGCAATATGATGTCCTGTAATGCAACATTACAAGAGGCTTATATCTCATGCAACAGTGGTCTATGACACCACAAGAGGTAGGTTGGCCTCAGCTTTAGCCTATGTCATGACGAAGTAGGATTGTAAAGAGACATTTAGTCTGATGTTGATAATTTAAAAGAAAGTCACCTACTGGTTCACGTGGACCTTTAAACACAAATATTGAATACAAGGCTAGCACATATTTAAATTGATACAATAACACTATTGAAATGTTTGTGTGACTAAGGAAAATATAGTCATGATACTTAATTCAAAGCTCAGTCTATTAAGTATAATACTATGCTTTTGCCTAAAGAAGGAACGTTGAAGTCATAAGTGAAATATATCCTTATATACGAACATTGTCTCTGTGAGGAAGGCACAAATTGAAATATGTGGGGGACTTTTGGGGTTTGATTCTATCCTAAGTCCAACTGGTTCAAACTTAAGGACAGCCCATTGTTTATTTCAATATGAGGTTTATTTATATCAGATGTATGACAAAGGGTTGTGTTAGTCTAGGTGGTAACTAGTGGTTGGTGTGGATAAGGAGGCCAAGGTTCGATCATGAATTTTTGGCAGTATATTTCGAAAGCTCCTAGACTATAGGCCCCAAAGAGGCTGTCTGAGCAATGGGCTTTAGGGTGCTAAGTGGCACTTTGTTTTAAGCACTTTCACTTAGCACGTCAGCATCAAATGCTGAGTTGGCGCCACGCTAGTGTCGTTTCGCGCTTATGTGGCATTGGGAGGTGAACTGATGGCGGTTACATGGACCCAGTGGATTATAAATGATTTATTCAACATCAGTTCAAGTCTATTCTGATTCTAACTGTTGCAATTAAGTACATTTTTTTATTAAGCAATTACTTGCACCAGTTTAATGAGTTGGGTTAAGACATAACTGATGGGTTAGCTCCTCTATGTTAAAGGAGCACCACTTCGGTTCAAATAGGCTGAAAAAGAAATCCACCTCTATCTTCCTGTTTCAGTTCGACTGACGTGTGCAGACAGTATCATAAGGTTGCATCAGTGCGACAGAAGTAGCGAGACAGAGCGTTCCGGACGTTCATTGTTTGAACTTGCTAGTTCCTAGAAGCAATGAACAACATGGTCGAATTTCTATGAGCATGGGTGATTTGATCACCCCAACGAGTTTCTTCTCTCCCAATTCATAGTCCTTTTAGTTTTTTTCTTACAAATCTTTGGTTCTGTTTTCTCAATTGCAACAACACATTCTTCTAAACCAAACATTTTATGTTTTTATTTTGTCATTACCTACATGATTCAACAATCATTTTTGTTCTTTTGATACTACTCTCAGCTTGTGTTTATTATATGCAACTTTAGGAGTTTAAATTTCACTAATAACAACTTCTCTTCTCATCTTCTCATGTAGATTGCCCACTAGATTTTGGCTGGTCCAACTTTACTTTGGCAGCATCTGCTTGTTCAAGTCCAGTTAACAGGGGGGGCTGCTGTCGCTATATTAATGCCTTTGTTGCAGTTTCAATTGCTCATTATGCTAATGCAACTGGCCAGCTGGGAGTTCCATTAGCATTCTCGGATATCTGTCTCGAATCTATTTCAGATACCTTTAATTTATATGGAGTTCCGCCTAATGCCGTTGAAGCTTGTGGGCTGGGGCAAAAAATTAGAGTTTCTTATCAGTGCGAGGGGAGAGTGACTGTTTTGGAAATGATGCAATCTCCTAACTTTATTGATGTCACTAATAACTGCAAGATGCCACTATCTGTGGATAGCAGCTGCAAGAGATGCTTAAACTCTGGAATTGTATATCTTCACCATCTTGTCAGGGCAGATGATAATGTCACATTAAGCATATGTCGGAATGCATTGTTTGTTGTCCTTGCAAACCAAGGTCATAACATGTCCGCCATTGACATGGCTGGTTGCTTCTTTGGTGTTCAAGGGCTTAGTACTGTCCCAGGTTTGTTCTATATTAAAAAGATTGAAAAGAATATGCATTTATTAGAGACTTGACATGGTTCATTAGTTTCTGGAATCCTGCAGCCTTTAGATATTTGGTCATAAAATTTATGCTATAAAAAGTTTTAACTTTTTTTTTGTGTTAAACTATGACAATATGCAAGTTTTATGGTAAATGTTGAACATGTAAATGTGTTGACTTTCTTATTAGTCATTTAATAATATTAATATGAATATATTTATAGGTAGAATGTTTCTCTCGAGACCAGAGTAGGCATAAATTGTTTTATGTTTTTCTTTCACCGTGTAACAAAAGAGAGAGAGCGAGTAGGCTTAAGCTGTTTTAAATATTAAGAACATACTGTTTTAAACTATCTTTTACTTGCATGATAAATATTAAAATTCCTCAAGGGATATCTATAGAGGAAGGTTGATTTATTGATTATAAGCACTTTAAATCACCTCAGAGATTCCATTTGCTCATATGCTTCCAAATAGGTTTGCTTGTTGACATTAATGGGTAGGTCTGTATATCCCTTAAACTCATCTGTGTTGATATATAAATTTAGACTAAATATGTTAGATTGAATTGCTTTCTACTAGTAATGCATCCTCTGAAAATTGCTTGATCCATCTCTTCTATTATCAAACATCATAATTATGACTTCACTTGTGACTGCAAAATGTTTCAGTGACATCCTTACAGCCCGCAGTTCCTGCAGCTTCTCCAAGTCTTCCTCCAAACCCGACTTTGGCAAAAGCTCCTGTACAGAATCTAAGTGCTACACCCCTAGTGAAAGACCGCACTGGGAACCACCTCAAGTTGATTTTGGGAACAGGGGTTGTGGTTATAGGGGTGGCTACGTTGCTTCTGCTGATCCTGATAATACTTATACGCAAGAAAAATAAGGAATTACACAATGGAGATAGCCCTATTGATACATCATGGAACTCCTTGCCTCCTACACAAACGAGGAAATGTGAAGATGGTATGTCGCTTCCTCTCTTTGCATGATTTGCATTATCTGGAAAACAGCTTAACTCGATGCATGATTATATTACAAATGCATCTTCTGTACGATGAACACAAACCGGCCAAACATTTATCAGTAAACATAATTAACATTAGAAATCCTGAAAAGGTGCTGTATTGCCGTATTTCTATCTATTGATGAGACGAGATATCTATCTATTCTGGATCCATCCGATAGGTATGTATCTGGTAGTCTACATTGTATGTAGAGCACCCAAGCTCTTTCCCCAAAAGTACTGTAAAGTACTTATTCATTCATATAAGAACACAGCTACTAGCTGATGGATACCAATTTTACAGTTTATAAATTTGGATATATTTTTAGTGAATTTTGTGATTTAGTCAGCAGGCCACCAAATATGAGCGAGATTCAACCTGGACCTTGGCAAATCTGATCCTGTCATATATAACGTTCTCTTAGTCTATCTTTTCACTTTTGGAGGTTCTCTTGGCAAGCACTGTGAGAAATTTGAGTAATCTTCCAAGAGAATTTGCTTCTTGTAATTGGGGAATCTTGGGCTCCAATTTGAGAAAGTGAGGCTATGAGATCTTGCACTCTCCTCCCTTTCTGGATATAGTGGAATCTCTACCTAATTTTCTCATGTTTGTTGGTACGTTGCTGTACCACATAAATTTTGTGTGTGCATGCATGGTTGCCTTCTTTTTGTGATTGTTATTGCTGGTCTCCATGTATATGTTGGCTTACCTATTGTAACATTCATTTAAAATATTAAAATAGGAAATCAATTCCAATTTGGATTCCTCTTCATAAGAAGAGAAATCCAAATTGAATTAGTCAAGGGCACTTTGGTCAATGCACATACATAAATATCTAAGCCTCTCATTCTCTATATAAACAACCACCCACCCTCTTCACTCAACATCCCTCATCTCATCTCCCTCAAATATATATTAGCAAAGGTAATCTTCTTTTGTTTACATACTCTAACTAGGATAACTATATATATATGTATGTGTGTGAAAAGGGGAGGGGGGAGCACTGCCTGCAGAGCAAGCTGCAGGACCAAGCAGCAGCTGTAGGAGCAAGCAGCAGCAGCAGTGCCTGCACCTGCAGCAGCAGTAGCACTTGCAGCAGCAAGCAGCAGCAGTGCCTGCACCTGCAGCAGCAGCACCCGCAGAGCAGCAGTAGCATCTGCAGCAAATATATATTATATATATATATATGTATATATGTATTTATAGATATATCTATATATCTATGTATCTAAGTATCTATGTATACTATATCTATCTATACTATATATCTATATATATCTATATATGTATGTAGACTATATATACTATATATATATATATATATATATATATATATATATATATCATATACTATATATGTATCTATATATGTATCTATGTATATATGTATACTATCTATATATACTATATATCTATGTACCTATATATATATTATATTGTATCTATATACATATATATGTAATACTATATATGTATATATGTAATCTATATATATATATATATATATATATCTATATATATATATATATCTATATATATCATATACATATTATATACATATCTATATATATCATATACATATATATGTATACTATATATTATCTATATATGTATACTATATATCTATGTACCTATATATATTATATATATGTAATACTATATATGTATATATATATATATAATCTATATATATATCTATATATATCATATACATATTATATATGTATCTATATATGTATACTATATATCTATGTACCTATATATATTATATTGTATCTATATACATATATATGTAATACTATATATGTAATCTATATATATCTATATATATCATATACATATTATATACATATCTATATATATCATATATATATGTATATATATATGTAATCTATATATATCTATATATATCATATACATATTATATATATATATATATCTATATATATCATATACATATTATATACATATCTATATATATCATATACATATATATGTATGTATATATATATATATATATATATAATCTATATATATATCTATATATATCATATACATATATGTATACTATCTATGTATCTATATATCTATCTATATACTATCTATATATGTATATTATATATCTATGTATCTATATATTATATATTGTATCTATATATACCTATATATATCATATACATATATAAGTATCTATATATGTATATATGTATACTATATATTATCTATATATGTATACTATATTGTATCTATATACGTATCTATATATCTTATATATACATTATTTTATATAGATATTTGTTCCATCTATAAACCAGAAATAGAATAAAATTAACCTAGAAATCTAGTGGGTTAAGTCTATTTAATTATATTTTATCAATTAATGTAAATTATTCATGATATAGGTTATCTGGACCCCGTCACACTCTGACTTGTTTCACCGCTTTGGACCCCAGGCGAGTACAGTATCTGATGGTTTTCTTACTGATAATTTCTATAACACATGTAGTATTGTTGTATTTGATTCCTGACACAAAGAAACACGGACTAGCATATCTTGTGTTTTTAGACTTTGATCTTGTATAATACCTGATATTCGTGTGATTCTTGTATGCTAGTCGGGGCGGGAAAATGCTAGTTTATATGTGATCATACCCTACTGTGCAAATATAATTCCTGTGCAAAGGCTAACCATACACTTCACGTATGATTAACCGGCTCCCATTGTGCAATCCTAAGCCGATCACATAATCAAACTAGTATTCCAAACACGTAGTGACTATAGAATTCCTTATTGATATATGACAATCTTTGTTTATTCATTTCTCTGTTCATTTCTTACTATGCCTTGATGTCAGTTTATTTTTCCATCATGTACTACTTTTCTATCATTGTTTTATAGTCCTTATCATGTATTGAAACTGCTATTAGAATTGTACTCGTTCAATCCTGATTGGATAATATTTCAGGTAGCACTTAGAAGGACCTGTCTCATCTATTATGGATTTTGGAAAAATAGCTTCAAGCCTGATTTTACCTCCTGGAGGATCGAGAAAGGCCGCAAGCAGGAGACTTAGTTATAACAATAGTTAAAGTTGCAGACTCACTATAGTTGTATGATTTATGAAATACAAGATTTTGTACTGTAACCTTTATATACATATATATACTACAACATGTTTTCACCTACTTTAGTTTGTGATTGAGTATAATATTTGTTCCCTTTATACTATGAGGTGTTGGTTATACAGTATTAGTTCCAGACAGCGTTCTACCGCCGACACTGCGGCGTAGGCTGGACGTACCCACGCACTCGTACCCAAACTTCCGGGTGCGGGTCGTGACACGTTTTTATGGTGGCCCATGCAGGTCTGACTTCGCAAGAAGTGCGATGTCGTAGTAGTACTTATGACTAGAGTACTATTACGAGCCTGCAATAAGATATAGGATATTAGGAATAGGAAATACTCAATCACAACTAGGAATTTTAACTTTGGATTAAATTTACTAATTTTGATCACCCTGAATGACTTGATATCTTCTCCAATTTTGTTCCTCAAATAATATCTATCTTGTGTCTTAATGATGTCTCCTTATTGTTTTATCATATTTCAGAATGACACCCATAACATATTCCAGAAGGACACGGGAGACCAGAGCACCTGGTTGTTCAGGAGCAGCTGCAGAAGCCGCTCCAGTTGTCTCTGACTATCTTCCTTCTCCTCCTTCACTTCCACCCCAGGGGGGTGTACAATCGAACACTGGAGGCATGCCCACTGAAGGAACACATTTATACGAGCTCTTCAAATGCATGCTGGAGACGCAGAGGGCTCAGACTGAGGCCCAGAGGGAACAAACAAAAATGATGCAAGAAAGCATTGAGAGTTCCCATCATATGGCTTTGGCATCTATGGAAAAGTTTGCATCTCAGCAACAACAGCCTGTTCAACAGAAAATGGGCAATATCTTGGACTTCAAGAAGATGGCTCATCGGGAGTTCAAGGGAACTGAAGGGATCTTATACGCGGATGAATGGCTCGAGGATATCGAGCGAATTATGCGGGTTGCTCGGATACCAGAAGATCTGAAGATAGAGGCTGTAGGCTTGCAGCTTCACGATATCGCCCGCACTTGGTTCAGAAATGAGCCCAGACTTGCTGATCCAGACCTAACCTGGGACCAGTTCAAACACATTTTTAAGCAGAAGTTCTTTCCTGCAGTAGCCCAGGGCGTTCTGGAGAAACAATTCCAGAACTTGGAGCAGGGTAGTCTCTCGGTAGATGAATATGCTGCAGAATTCGGCAGGCTGAGCCGATTCGCAGAATATATGGTGAGAGATCCGGTGGACCGAACCCGCAGATTCCGGTAAGGCTTGGCTCAGGAAATTAGAGTCATTATTCCCTCTAGTATCACAACTTTTGCTGGGATTGTTGCTGAAGCCCAAAGGATCGAGGTGGACATGGGCTTTAAACCCAAGCGGGACCGGAATGCGTTCGAAGGCGGCAGCAGCACGGGACCAGCAAAACGTTCCCATTTTCAGCCAAGGACTTTCCAGCATCAGCAGCAGCATTGTCCTCCAACTAGATTTCCGACTCAACCGCATCCTCAAAAACAGATCCAACAGACCCATTTTTGCCATTTTTGCAAGAAACTGGGACATTCCTGGGAAATGTGCAGAAAAAGACTTGGAGTCTGTCTATACTGTGGATCTGCGGGACATCATGTGAACAACTGTCATATTCGAGGTGCAACAAATCAAAAGGGACCAGCTAAGCCACCTATGGCACAACAGCAGAGGGGACCTCCACTTCCAACACAACAGCAGCAATTTGTCCAGCACCAGCAGAGGGGAGCTCCTCAGCAGGGCAGAGCTTTTGCTACAACTGTCGAGGAGACTGAGCCCACCGGTGATGTTATAGCAGGTTCCATTCTTCTCAATTCTATTCCAGCTGTAGCATTATTTGATTCTGGTGCATCTCATAGTTTCATATCTGTGTCTTTTGTACTTAAACATAATTTAGTAGTGGAACCCTTGAGTAGAAACTGTAAAATCACGACTGGGGGAGGGATCATCCTAGTCAGTGATGTTTGCAAGGGGTATCACGTTACATTGGAAGACCATATTTTGTCTGCTAGCTTACTCGTAATGCCACTTCCAAGTTTTGACATTGTCCTTGGAATGGATTGGTTGGGTATGCATTTTGCTAGCATTGACTGCCGCAGAGGTCGTGTGCTGTTTCGACCTCCAGGAGAACCGGAGTTCGAGTTTGCTAGAATGACAAAGAAGCCAGATCGTAGAATTCTTTGCGAAGCTATAATGAAGGAGAAAGAGGTACTGCATCCTATTATTGCTGAGTTCTTAGATGTATTTCCCAAGGAGTTACCAGGATTGCCGCTAGATAGAGATGTTGAATTCTCTATTGATCTAATACCGGGAGCAGAACCAATATCACAGCATGTCTATCGAATCAACAACAATGAGCTGGCGGAGCTAAAGAAACAGATCGATGAATTAGACGACAAGGGATTCATCAGATCAAGTTCGTCGCCCTGGGGAGCTCCGGTACTTTTTGTGCCAAAGAAGGATGGATCGGTGCGGATGTGTATCGATTACAGAGCCCTGAACAACCTCACAATCAAGAACAAATATCCGTTGCCAAGAATAGATGATCTCTTCGATCAGTTGAGTGGCGCGAAGATATTTTCAAAGATTGACTTGAGATCCGGATATCATCAGGTAAAGGTGAAAAAGGAAGATATTCCAAAGACTGCATTCAGGACTCGATATGGCCAATACGAGTTCTTGGTGATGCCGTTTGGGTTAACTAATGCCCCGGCAGTCTTCATGAACTTGATGAACAAGGTATTCCATCAGTACCTGGACAAGTTTGTGGTAGTATTTATAGATGATATCCTTGTATACTCAAAGACGCTAGAAGAACACGAGAAGCATTTAAGAATAGTGCTTGAAACTCTCAGGAAGGAGAAGCTCTATGGAAAACTTTCTAAATGTGAGTTTTTCTTAAACAAAGTAGAGTTTCTCGGACATGTAGTGACTGGAGATGGAATATCAGTTGATCCAAAGAAGATTGCTGCCGTAGAATCTTGGGCCACTCCAAGCTCTGTTGCAGAAATTAGAAGCTTCTTAGGATTGGCTGGATATTACAGAAAGTTCGTGAAAGATTTCTCTCGAGTTGCAGAACCTTTGACTAAACTCACTCGGAAAGATGTAGAGTTTGTTTGGACAGAGGAGTGCCAGGTTGCTTTTGAAGAATTAAAGAAGAGGTTGACGTCTGCTCCTATTTTAACGTTGCCATCAGGGTCTGGAGGTTTCACTATTTATAGTGATGCATCGGGAAAAAGGTTTGGGTTGTGTTCTTCAGCAAAATGGGAAAGTGATTGCCTATGCATCCAGGCAGTTACGTCCTCATGAGAAGAACTATCCTACCCACGATTTGGAGTTAGCAGCAGTCATCTTTTCCTTGAAATTGTGGAAACACTATTTGTACGGAGAGCGTGTGGAGATCTTCACAGACCACAAGAGCTTGAAGTACGTTTTCACTCAGAAGGAGTTGAACATGAGGCAACGTCGGTGGTTGGAACTGATGAAGGATTTTGATATATCTCTGCAGTATCATCCTGGGAAAGCCAATGTAGTTGCCGATGCCTTGAGCAGGTATCCGGTAGCTATGTTGTTGACACAGGATCGGTATTTGTTGGAGGACTTGGAGAGCTTGGGCATGGAAGTGATAGTTCCTGGTTTTGCTATGCAGATGTGGGGGTTGCAGATACACTCAGAGTTGATGGACAGGATCAAGGCAGCCCAGTATGAAGATGTATCTCTGAGGAGCATCAGAGCTCAGGTGAGAGCAGGATTGGAAGATGATTTTACCATTGCCGATGATGGTTCTTTACGGCATGGTGTTAGATTGTGTGTGCCTAGTGGGGAGCTGCGTGAGGAGGTGTTACAAGAAGCGCATCGCTCTCAGTATTCCATACATCCAGGTGCCAACAAGATGTATCGGGATATGCGAGAGAGTGTGTGGTGGTATGGCATGAAGAGGGAAGTGGCACAGTTTGTATCCAGATGCTTAGTGTGCCAGCAAGTGAAAGCCGAGAGGCAGAGACCAGGAGGTTTACTTCAGCCATTACCTATTCCAGAGTGGAAGTGGGAGCACATTACTATCGATTTTGTGTCCGGACTTCCACGATCACCAGGAGGGAAAGACGCGATTTGGGTCATCGTTGACAGGTTGACCAAGTCGGCCCACTTTTTGCCTTTCAAGGTAGGTTTGTCCACGGAAAAGCTGGCAGAGATGTATGTGAGACAGATCGTCAGGATACATGGGGTTCCCGTCAGCATAGTCTCGGATCGGGATAGTCGTTTCACCTCTCATTTCTGGAGGAGTTTACAGGCGAGTTTGGGCACTCAGCTCAAGTTCAGTACTGCATATCACCCCCAGACAGATGGGCAGTCAGAGAGGACTATTCAGACTCTCGAGGATATGCTGCGCACTTGTGTACTAGATTTCGGAGGATCTTGGGAGGATCATCTTCATCTGGTGGAGTTTGCATACAACAATAGTTATCAGGCAAGCATCGAGATGTCTCCTTTCGAGGCTCTGTACGGCCGAAGATGTCGTACCCCATTATCTTGGGACGACGTAGGCGAGCGAGCATTGTTGGGACCAGAAATGGTAGTAGATGCTGCGGAGAAGGTAAAGCGGATTAGAGAAAGACTTCGTGTGGCTCAGGACAGACAGAAGCACTGGTCCGATAGTCGCCGGAGACCGTTAGAGTTCGAGGTTGGCAAATTGGTGTTCTTACGAATTTCTCCAACACGTGGCACGATTCGTTTCGGAAGAAGTGGGAAGCTCAATCCAAGGTTTATCGGGCCCTTCAGTATTACCGAAAGGGTCGGTGCCGTAGCCTACCGGCTAGCTTTGCCATCTACATTAGAGGGAGTACATAACGTGTTTCATGTATCCCAGCTGAGACGATACGTGGCTGATCCTAACCACGTATTAGATCACTCAGAGATTGAAGTGGGACCGAGCCTCAGCTACCAAGAACAGCCCGTGGAGATACTAGATTACAGAGAAAAGGTGCTGCGTAATCGGACGATTTTATTTGTTCGTGTCGCTTGGAGTCATCACTCACCGGGTGAATCTACTTGGGAGAGAGAGGACGAGATGCGTGAACGATACCCATATCTCTTTGAATGAGGTATTTCTCCTTTCTTTCTGTATGATCTACTTTAAATTTCGAGGACGAAATTTTTCTAAGAAGGGTAGATTTGTAACATTCATTTAAAATATTAAAATAGGAAATCAATTCCAATTTGGATTCCTCTTCATAAGAAGAGAAATCCAAATTGAATTAGTCAAGGGCACTTTGGTCAATGCACATACATAAATATCTAAGCCTCTCATTCTCTATATAAACAACCACCCACCCTCTTCACTCAACATCCCTCATCTCATCTCCCTCAAATATATATTAGCAAAGGTAATCTTCTTTTGTTTACATACTCTAACTAGGATAACTATATATATATGTATGTGTGTGAAAAGGGGAGGGGGGAGCACTGCCTGCAGAGCAAGCTGCAGGACCAAGCAGCAGCTGTAGGAGCAAGCAGCAGCAGCAGTGCCTGCACCTGCAGCAGCAGTAGCACTTGCAGCAGCAAGCAGCAGCAGTGCCTGCACCTGCAGCAGCAGCACCCGCAGAGCAGCAGTAGCATCTGCAGCAAATATATATTATATATATATATATGTATATATGTATTTATAGATATATCTATATATCTATGTATCTAAGTATCTATGTATACTATATCTATCTATACTATATATCTATATATATCTATATATGTATGTAGACTATATATACTATATTATATATATATATATATATATATATATATATATATCATATACTATATATGTATCTATATATGTATCTATGTATATATGTATACTATCTATATATACTATATATCTATGTACCTATATATATATTATATTGTATCTATATACATATATATGTAATACTATATATGTATATATGTAATCTATATATATATATATATATATATATCTATATATATATATATATCTATATATATCATATACATATTATATACATATCTATATATATCATATACATATATATGTATACTATATATTATCTATATATGTATACTATATATCTATGTACCTATATATATTATATATATGTAATACTATATATGTATATATATATATATAATCTATATATATATCTATATATATCATATACATATTATATATGTATCTATATATGTATACTATATATCTATGTACCTATATATATTATATTGTATCTATATACATATATATGTAATACTATATATGTAATCTATATATATCTATATATATCATATACATATTATATACATATCTATATATATCATATATATATGTATATATATATGTAATCTATATATATCTATATATATCATATACATATTATATATATATATATATCTATATATATCATATACATATTATATACATATCTATATATATCATATACATATATATGTATGTATATATATATATATATATATATAATCTATATATATATCTATATATATCATATACATATATGTATACTATCTATGTATCTATATATCTATCTATATACTATCTATATATGTATATTATATATCTATGTATCTATATATTATATATTGTATCTATATATACCTATATATATCATATACATATATAAGTATCTATATATGTATATATGTATACTATATATTATCTATATATGTATACTATATTGTATCTATATACGTATCTATATATCTTATATATACATTATTTTATATAGATATTTGTTCCATCTATAAACCAGAAATAGAATAAAATTAACCTAGAAATCTAGTGGGTTAAGTCTATTTAATTATATTTTATCAATTAATGTAAATTATTCATGATATAGGTTATCTGGACCCCGTCACACTCTGACTTGTTTCACCGCTTTGGACCCCAGGCGAGTACAGTATCTGATGGTTTTCTTACTGATAATTTCTATAACACATGTAGTATTGTTGTATTTGATTCCTGACACAAAGAAACACGGACTAGCATATCTTGTGTTTTTAGACTTTGATCTTGTATAATACCTGATATTCGTGTGATTCTTGTATGCTAGTCGGGGCGGGAAAATGCTAGTTTATATGTGATCATACCCTACTGTGCAAATATAATTCCTGTGCAAAGGCTAACCATACACTTCACGTATGATTAACCGGCTCCCATTGTGCAATCCTAAGCCGATCACATAATCAAACTAGTATTCCAAACACGTAGTGACTATAGAATTCCTTATTGATATATGACAATCTTTGTTTATTCATTTCTCTGTTCATTTCTTACTATGCCTTGATGTCAGTTTATTTTTCCATCATGTACTACTTTTCTATCATTGTTTTATAGTCCTTATCATGTATTGAAACTGCTATTAGAATTGTACTCGTTCAATCCTGATTGGATAATATTTCAGGTAGCACTTAGAAGGACCTGTCTCATCTATTATGGATTTTGGAAAAATAGCTTCAAGCCTGATTTTACCTCCTGGAGGATCGAGAAAGGCCGCAAGCAGGAGACTTAGTTATAACAATAGTTAAAGTTGCAGACTCACTATAGTTGTATGATTTATGAAATACAAGATTTTGTACTGTAACCTTTATATACATATATATACTACAACATGTTTTCACCTACTTTAGTTTGTGATTGAGTATAATATTTGTTCCCTTTATACTATGAGGTGTTGGTTATACAGTATTAGTTCCAGACAGCGTTCTACCGCCGACACTGCGGCGTAGGCTGGACGTACCCACGCACTCGTACCCAAACTTCCGGGTGCGGGTCGTGACACCTATATATCCATAACCTAAGGCACTGCCTTAAACTCAAAGGGATTAAGATGTACGAATAACTGTTGTGGTAAATCATGTGCTTTACTCTCTGCCTGTGCTAATGTCTTCTGGAGAAAGATGTTCTTGGTATTATCAGGATTGATTTATTGAGTGAACTGCCTGGTGGCAATTGGAAACTCATTCTAGGTCATCCCGATTACTTTCATAGATTAGTGACATACGTCATATTGCAGGTCCATCACCGATGTTCCGAAGGTTCAGCTACAAGGAAACAAAGAGGGCTACAGACAATTTCAGTACCGTCATTGGAAAAGGTGGATTTGGAACCATATACAAGGCTCATTTAAATGATGGTTCTATAGTGGCTGTTAAGCGGATGGATAAAGTCTCAAAGCAAGGCGAGGAAGACTTTTGCCGGGAAATGGAGCTTCTATCCAGATTACACCATCGCCATCTTGTTGCCTTAAAAGGATTCTGTGTCGAGAAAGATGAGAGGTATTTCTTCTCTCTGATCTATTGGTTCATATTTCTCAAATGAATATATTGGCCTTGCTATACCTTTGTTGACATTTATCTCTTTAATTTTCAGGTTCCTGGTATATGAATACATGGAAAATGGAAGCCTCAAGGATCATCTTCACTGTAATCTTTATACTTTTTTGTTTTTGTTTTACTTTTGTCTTGTTCTTGAAGTTGCTTACTTGATACTAATACAATCTCTCTTTTCTACTCATGCAGCTCCAAGGAGAAATCAGTTGAAGTGGCCGGATAGATTGCAAATTGCTATAGACGTGGCAAATGCTCTGGTAAGGTTCTTGTCAAGAGAATAAAACTAAAGTATATAGAAGTCTTACCCTCTTATACATGTTATGTTATAGGTTTTCTACCTTTCCCAAGGCTAGCTCAGCTTATTGGCAAAATTTCTTCAAATTACTACATCCCACAGGAATCCTCTCTTTGACTATGATAAATGGTTGATGAGACTTATCTTATTAGTTGTAACTAATAAATAAAAGGCTCATCTCTTCCCATCTTATTGTTAGTTTTTATTTTTATTTTAGATCTTGGTTGTACACTATTAATATCCTTACAGTGAAGTTTGGGGAGGAGAGAGAGAGAGAGAGAGAGAGAGAGAGAGAGAGAGAGAAGAGAGAATATGAGAAAAGAGAGTGCAAGGACATAAAACCCTAGGTTGCAACACATGTATTTATATTAATATGCACGATGATAAATACACCAACAATTACTTCATTGTACCATCATAAGATAAATAACAATAATAACTCTAACATCCTCCCTCAAGCTGGAGCATATAGAATGGACATGTCCAGCTTGCTACATAAATTAGAAAATGGACCACGAGCAAATGGTTTGGTGAGGATATTACCTAATTGATCCTCAGACCGAACATAAATAGTGACAATATATTTCTTCAGCAACAAATCATGAACAAAATAATAAACCACCTCGATATGTTTAGTGCGCTCATGAAACACTGGATTACTTGCAATAAAATTGTCGATTGATTGTCACAATACGTCTCCATAGATAGGAACCATTATTCCCATTTTGTGAAGAAGAGACTGCGTCCATATCATCTTAGAAGTTGTATGAGACATCACATGATACTCGACCTCTACATTAGAATGAGCCACAACATTCTGCTTCTTACTACGCCATGTTACATGGTTGCCACCCACAAATGCACAATAGTTAGAAATATGCTTATCACTTCGACTGTCTGTCAAATCAGCCTCACTGAATCCTGACACCTTAAGCAACTGGAAAGGTTTGTACAACAAACTCTTTCTAGGTGCACCCTTCAAGTATCATATAATGCGAGAGATAGCCTCCCAATATGGTTGCCGAGGACGTGCATAAATTGACTAATTACTCCAACCTCATAGGTGATGTCTAGTCGTATAACAATAAGATATATAAGTTTTCCAACCAGCCATTTATAATGTCCATCATCCTCAAATAACTCTCATATGTCAGCATTATGCTTGTCATGATAATCCATAAGAGTCTTAACTGGCCGACACTCTGATATCCCAAGTCTCTGAGAGCAAGTATAGAACATACTTGCATTGCGATAGATACAAACACTTCTTAGATCGAGCAACCTCGATTCTAAGAAAATATCGAAGAAGATCCAAATTCTTAGTATGAAACTGATGGCTAAGGTAGGCCTTCAAGTCTACAATTTCAGCATGATCACTCTCAAATATAATGAAATCATCAACATAAACAATCAATACGATAATAATTGCCGAGGAAAAATTACAAAATACTGAATGATCTTATGTGGTGTGCTGAAATACATACTGAATGAGAATTGAACTGAACTGAACTTGTCAGCTCGAGATGACTATTTTAGTCCATATAATGCTTTCTTCGATCGACATACGGGCTTTCCACTTCTAGCAACAACATATCTCGGTGGTTGATCCATATAGACCTCCTACTGTAAGTCACCATGCAAGAAAGCATTTTATATATCCAGCTGATACATTCGTCATTAGCGAGTAATCGCCACAGAGATAAGAATCTGAACTGAATTCAGTCGAGCCACTGAGAAAAATTCTCGAGATAATCTACACTATGTCTGAGTATATCCTTTTGCAACCAATCGTGCCTTGAGACGCTCAACTGAACCATCCATATGATACTTAATAATATATACCCATTTATAACCCACTGTCTGCTTCCTAACATGAAGTGATGCAAGCTTCTAAGTTTGATTTTGATGTAAAACACACATCTTCTGTTGGTATATTAGAATGTATTAGAGAATTTTATGTAATATGGAGGATTGTAAGGCTATATATATATATATATATATATATATATATATATATATATATATATAGCCAAGAGATTATTAATAAAAAAAATAGAACTCCAAAATATTTTACATGGTATCAGAGCAGTGGTGAAGGTACTGAGGTCTGACAATGGGACAGAGTATACCAACAAAGCACTTGAGGAATACCTGTCAGCCCAAGGGATACAACATCAGACCACCTGTGCATACACACCAGCACAGAATGGAGTGGCAGAAAGGAAGAGCAGATACCTTCTGGAGGTGGCAAGGAGCATGATGATCGTCATTAATGTCCCACAGAGTCTGTGGGGACATGCAGTGTTGACAACAGCTCAACTGATCAATACGATGCCCTCGAAAGTACTGGGATGGAAGTCTCCATGTAAGATATTGTAAGAAAATAATAGTGGGATACTTCCGATAAAAGTGTTTGGCTGCGTATGTTTTGTGAAGGATAACAGTCCGTCTGTTGGAAAACTTAGACCCTAGAGCAATCAAGTGTGTCTTCGTGGGCTATTCGGCGACTCAGAAGGAGTATGTCTGCTGGAGCCCAGTAGAGAAAAAGAGGTTTGTGAGTATGGATGCTTCATCAACGTTGCGACCTCCGTAGGGTCCAACTTCTTGATGATCTCCTCCATCGATCATCTCACAGTCGTCCCACGATTCAAGTTCGTCCTCTCCTAGACTCGATCATGCCTCCCCTCCATCGGATCTAGGCCTTCGATGTCAACGTCCGGAACAACCCGCGGGAGATGCCGGGAACAGCGGCAGAAGGCTCTTGCGGGCTCCACAGGAGTCGCGGCTTCGAGGTGGTGGCGGAAGTGTGGTGGCGACGACGACGACGGTGGTGGTGGGCAACGGTAGTGGCGGCTAGGGTTTGCTCAGAGGACATCACTACTTCAAGCCCAACCGAAGATCCCTACACTTGAGGAGGCTATCTCGGCCATGATCCAGGAGGAGACTCGTATCAAGCTGCAGACAGGGACATGTGGTCCTCATGAAGTGAAGTCAGCACTGGTGGTTGCCAATTCAGGTGGCACAGGAACTAAGGAAGACCCCCGGTAGTGCTACAACTGCGGGAAGGTGGGCTATCTGAGGTATGCTTGCACCCAACCATCCAAGGAGGGAGATTCAGGTGGTGGACGTGGACAATTTGGAGGACGTGGCCGTGGTCGTAGGGGTCGACGGGGTGGTCGAGCGAGGAGGTTATCGGACGAACCTGCTGGTAGCAGAATGCAAGAAGAGAACTGATGGTGCCTATACTGAGGAGGATCAGGTACTGCTGGACATGCTGGAGGTACTCAGGAGAAAGCAGAGAGCGTCAAGCAATAAAGACAGGAGGAGTGGGACTGAGGAGACGTCCACCTCAGTCTTTGCCAGAGGCAACGCTGCCATGTATGCCCATCCATTGGAAGGTATTGACGACTCACTCGCCCTTGCATCTATATCTTCCCTTAGATCGTCGGACTGGATTGTCGATTCGGGTGCGTCTCGACACGTGACAGGGAATGCTAGTGAGTTCTCTTCCTACACTCACCTAGCATCGGCGGACAACATTCAAACAACTGATGGTACTTTCCAGCCAGTGGTCGGTAAGGGTATTGTCGATTGTACATGTTCAGTAAAATTATCCAATGTTTTGCATGCTCCTTTTTCAGTCAGTCTTTTGTCCATTAGTTCTATAATCCTCTAACTAAAATGCAGTCTCTTTTGATATTCATAAGGTGATCTTCCAGAAGAAGGAGACGGGACGAAGACTTGGGACTGTCACTTGGCATGATGGACTGTGGTACCTGGATCGGGAAGGGCTAGATTTCGACATTGGTGTCTGTGGTAGAGAGGGCAGGAATGGAAGGACCGAAGATGAGTATCGAGGATACATTGATACTCCACCACAGGCGGTTGGGGTACTCCTCTTTTGGTATTTTGAGTAGGTTGTATCCATCTATTTATAGCAGCTCAACTGATCAACATAATGCTCTCGAAAGTACTGGGATGGAAGTCTCCATGTGAGATATTGCAAGAAAATAATAGTGGGATACTCCCGCTGAAGGTGTTTGGCTGCGTATGTTTTGTGAAAGACAACAGACCGTCTGTTGGAAAACTTGACGCTAGAGTAGTCAAGCGTGTCTTTGTGGGCTATTTGACGACTCAGAAGGGGTACGCGTGCTGGAGCCCAGTAGAGAAGAGGTTTGTGAGCATGGATGTTCACTTCAGGGAGCTTGAGCCATACTACCATCAGGAGGGAATCTCATCCATGGGCAACTCACCTGACACCGAGAGTATAAGGCGAGGGAGGGAGATTGGTGAGAGTTTGGTGACCGATTTAGGAGTATGGCATGGAGGAACGGTTGAGGAGGATAGTGAAGAGGAACAGGGGGAGATGAGAGGTGTTAGGCCCACGGCTCAGGAGGAGTTATTTACCTACAGCAGGAAAGGGAAGCAAACTGCAGGACCAGTACTTATAGTGCCAGTGCCAAATCCCTTGCATGCGTCCGTCTCGACTCCTGAGACACCTACACCACCACCATCAGATTTCTCTTTAGGTGATATCATTCTTCCTACTCCCCCACACCATTATCAGTACGGGGTGTCACTCGCAGCAATGCGAAAAATCTTTCTGATAGATATGGTTGGTACCTTGCTCAGTTTGTTTCATATGATAACATCTCTTCTTCTCATGGAGCATTTATTGTGTCTTTGGATAGTATTACTGTACCTAACAATATGCAGGTTGCCAAGAACGATCCAAAGTGGAAAACGGCGATGCACGAGGAGTCGGATGCAAGTGGGAACTGGTAAAACTGCCAGAGGGGAAGAGGGCAGTCGGATGCAAGTGGGTCTTTACTGTGAAGCAGAACCCAGATGGACATGTTGAGCGTTACAAGGTTCGACTGGTGACAAAAGGATACAGTCAGGCGTACGACATTGACTACGACAAGACTTTTGTACCAGTGGCGAAGATGAGCACCGTCAGTACCCTGATTTCTTTAGCAGCGAATGGTTGATGGAAGATACACCAACTGGATATGAAGAATGCGTTTCTTCATGGGGATCTAGTGGAGGAGGTGTACATGGAGATACCACCAGGATTCTACACTGATAAGACAGTGGGTAAGGTCTGCAGGTTGAAGAAGTCCCTCTAAGGACTGAAGCAGTCTCCTCGAGCGTGGTTTGACAGATTCAGGAGGACGATGATGGAAATGGGATATCGGCAGATCAACGCTGATCACACTGTATTTTTTCGTCGGAGTGGAGGCCATATTACCATGCTTGCGGTGTATGTGGATGATATGATTATCACAGGAGATGATGAGCAGGAGATTGTCCGACTCAAAGGGAAGCTTGGCAAGAAGTTCGAGATGAAGGACCTTGGCCTTCTTCGGTACTTCCTTGGGATTGAGATTGCTCGAGAAGCAGAGGGGATTATTCTTTCTCAGAGGAAGTATGCGCTGGACCTTCTCACAGAGACAGGGATGTTGGGATGCAAACCTGCACCGACGCCGATCAATTAGAGGTTCAAGCTGGATGCTAAGGCTGGAGAACCAGTTGACCGTGACAGATACCAGAGACTGATGGGCAAGCTGATCTATTTGAGCCACATACGTCATGATATCTGCTTTGCAGTGAGTGGTGAGCCGTTATATACATGACCCAAGGAAGGGTCATATGGACGTAGTGTATCAGATTCTGAGATACTTGAATGGTGCCCCCGGAAAGGGGTTGTTTTTCAGGAAGAATGATCACGTGAGCATCGAGGGCTATTGTGACTCTGACTGGGCTAGCTGTGCTGATGACATGAGGTCTACCTCGGGCTATTGCATATTTGTAGGAGACAACTTGGTCTCTTGGAGGAGTAAGAAGCAGTCAAGTGGTGGCCAGATCGACAGCTGAAGCAGAGTATAGAGCTATGGTCTTGGGAGTTGCAGAGATGCTATGGCTGAAGAGTATGCTGGTGGAGCTAAAGCTGGATCAAGGAGCCAAGATGAAGCTGTGGTATGACAACCAGTCAGCTATAAGTATCGCCAACAATCCAGTGCAGCATGACATGACCAAACACGTCGAGATCAATAGGTTCTTCATCAAGGAGAAGTTGGACAGTGGACTACTGGAGCTAGGCCATGTTCCAACCAAGGATCAGGTAGCAGACAGTCTGACCAAGGGACTTAGCTCTATAGATATGATTAGAGGATGTGACAACATGGGCTTAGTGAATATCTTTTGTCCATCTTGAGGAGGAGTGTTGGTATATTAGAATGTATTAGGAGTTTTTATGTAAGATAGAGGGTTGTAAGGCTATATATATATATATGTATATATAGCCAAGAAATTATTAATAAAAAAATAGAACTCCAAAATATTCTACATCTTCTCATCTATTGTACTTTTCCAACCAGAAGATGACATAGCTTGCTTATAAGTTTGGCAATGGCAATGAAACAACAAATGCATAAAAAGATGACAAAGCACGATGTAAGAAAACATAATTAAAGATGTGATGCTTGTTCTTTGTGATACAAAGGCGTTTATATTTTCTAAGAGCAATGCGAATATCACATGGATTATGATGATGTGAGCGAAAATCGTTGACACTGAAGCTGATTGGTTGTTGACTAAATATTGCAGAACTACTAGCTGTCCTTGGATCTTTGATAAGTTTGTAAAGGAGGAATAGAGACAAAAAATAATTCAAGATTGACCGGAAGTGCTATGAAAGATATCAAATCAGATGAAAATGGAATAAGATGGTCTCCTGAGAGAAAGAAATGGATAGATTCAAAGAAGGTAGCATCTGCACTGACATAATACTTGCGAGACTGTGGATTATAATAACGATAAACTTTTGAGTACGAGGTAACCAAGAAAGACACTTCAGAGATCGAGGAGACAACTTGTCTCGATTATGTTCCTAAGTTGTAAACAAAAATGACACACCCAAACACTCGAGGAAGTAAGAAAAAAAGAGCGACACATGTATGTAACATGGAGAATGGAACTTGGTTATTTAATAAAGATGATGTCATGCAGTAAGAATGACATGTCCCATACTATTTAGGGACATGCATATTGAACATTAGAGTTCGAGTCACATTTAAAATGTGTCGATGTTTGTGTTCGTCTATACCATTTTGCGGAGAGGTGTGGACACAATTGGTTTGATGAATCATAGCCACGCTCAACATAGGAAATGTTCACAGAAGATTTGAGTATACTCCAAAGCATTATTAGAAATTTAGAACATAAAATTTTGATTCGTTTATCAAACTGAACATAGACTTCATTATAAAAGGTGGATAACACATTTGGAAACTCAGATCTTTCTTCCATTAAATTACACCAAATAATTTTGGAATAATCATCAACAAAAATAACAAAATACTAAAATCTTTTCGGACTTTTGACTCTAAACGGACCCCAAATGTCAATATGAACAAGTTCAAAAGAATGCAGCTGGCGACTCTACACGACGAGGAATAGAACTTCGGTGATGCTTGCCTAACAAAAAGCCTCACATTTAAGAACATAAACATGACTTAAACTAGGTACAATTTGACGTAACTTAGCCAAAGATGGATGACCCAAACGATAATGCTACTACAATGGAGAAGTAGAAACAGAAGTGAAAGTCTTTCCAGGTAAATCCAAGTAATACAATTCATCTCTTTCATACCTCGAACAAATTAACATTTTCGTCCTAAGATCCTAAAAACAAAAGAATTGGAAGAAAATGTTACAGAACATTGAAGAGATTTGGTTAACTGACTCATAGATAGCAAATTGAAGGAAAAATTAGGCATATATAATGAATCAAATAATGACAATAATTGAGTAGGGTGAATGGCAAAATTTTCAAGCACATGACGAGTATAATATTATGTTTCATAGGACTACAATTATGAAAAAAAGATTTTATACCAGACATGTGAGAACTTGTTCCTGAGTCAATGACCCAAGAGATGGATGGTGACTAGGTTGGAACAAAAGTAGGATTATCTATATATGTCATGGTTGCAGTAGGTTGGGAGGTGGTACTAGCAAGCGCGTTCAACTTTCGGAGGATCTATTCAAATTGAGATACGTATTTGACATTGAAGTTTGATTGAAACTAGAAGTATCATCTTTAGAAGCAGAAGTTGTGACTTGGAACTACATATTTTTATTTTTATCATGCATATTTTGGTTTATCTCATTTGTTCCAATAATAATTTTCGATGTGACTGAGCATTCTATAATAGTTACAATTCTATAGTTGATCACAACCACTACCACCACGGCCACGACCATGACCACCGCTAACACGGCCATTGTCTCTACCACAACCACCACCATTGTCTCTACCACCACGACCCTCTCATAGACTAAAACTATGACAACCATCTCTACCACCACAACCAGCAACACTAGTAACTAAGACAAAAGAGTCTAGGACAGAAGAGTCATTACTCGGCACTACAGAACTTTGTCTTGGAAATGAACGATTGAGACGGGAGAAAGTATGTGCCACCGTAGGTAACTGCTCTCAAGTAAGGATCTGAACTTATAAGGTTCGAGCACAGGATCCAAGCCAGCTATAATAAGTGAAACATGAAACTCTTTCTTCTGACGCTGAGTTTCCTTCAAATTAGTAGTAACATGATAATATTGTAACAGTTTCTCCTACAAAGCTTTATTTGAAGCCAAATATTTTTCACACACTTTCCATTTTGCTTTATATTAAACCATAACTCGTACAATTCATAGATACGACCACATTTCGCTTCTGCGAATATGATTTTTCTAGATATGTCCAAATATGTTTGGAGGATTTATACCACTGAACATTAGAGGCGATGTGTTGCTCCATACTATGCCACAACCACGATATAACATATGCATCGGCACTCATCCAATCCCCATACTCAGCGAACGTTTCAGGCGGGAGTTCTTCCTTTAAAAACTTTCAATTTTTTGTGTCCTCAACACTGTTTTGATAGACTTGGACTAGGCAACTAAGCCGCCACTTTTTTTGTCCTCAACACTTCCGTAGTATAACATATGCATCAGTACTCATCCAATCCTCGTACTCAACGAACATTTCAGGCGGCGTTCTTCCGATCTTGCTCTCCACTATACCGATCCATTTCCTATTCATTGTGACAACTAAGCTGCTATCTTTATAGTCAGTTGTCCGGTCTTTCATGAGAGGACCAAACACATTGAACACATTGAGGTGGATGGTCATTTTGTTCGTGGTGCAGTGATGGATAATTTGGTCTGCAAGCCATTCACTGGATCTGAAGACCTACTACTATCTATATCTCATTTTATTTTTCTTTGAAACAAGCTACCTGGACATGATTGATATATTTGTTCCAACTTGATGGAGAGTCTTAGCATATTAGTATATAGCCCAATGAGGCTTATGGGCGTATGCCAACTCTTGTCATTGTATATATACTTTCCGTATCAATGAATAAAAGCTAGGATGTAGAACCCCCCCCCCCCCCCCCCCCCCCCCCCAACCCCTTTCTCTCTCTCTCTCTCTCAACCCAAATAATAATAATAATAACAACGGTCTTAATATAAGAATGAAAAGTAACAAGTTGGGAAGACATGACACTACTCGTTAATAGTTACAATACAACTAATAAGGATAAGTCTCATCGTCCCTTTATCTGGTTTCAGTTCCTAAACACTAAAACACACCATTAGAACTCAGTTCAATGAGTATTCCTAAAATAAATCAAATGGTTCTTTTTAATTTTTGTTATCTTTTCTTTTATAATGATTTGAGCTTTTCTGGCATCTACTCTCTTAGGTATAATTAGAACCTCATTACAATATATGCATATAGTTTGGCGACTACTTTTTATACCTTCAAATCTTTCACACTATTTACCAATTCTTCTCATGCATGATTGCAGCTTAAGCGGAAGAGCTTACTATTGAAACTACTGTTCCATTTTCTTGTTCTTTTTATTGTTTTACTATGTTTTGTTGTCACAAATAAGGATTTACTTTTAACAACTGAAAATTCTAATGTTCACTTGTGTTCCAAGTGACCCTCACTAACAACAATCTTTTTTAATAGTATATATGTGCCCTTGAGATAATATCTGCAATTTCTTCCAAATGCAGGAGTACCTCCATTTCTATTGTAATCCTCCTCTGTGCCATAGAGACATAAAGTCGAGCAATATTCTTCTGGACGAGAATTTTGTTGCTAAGGTATGTGATGCAATTAAACGCCAATCAAATATTGCTGCCAACACTTTTTTAGTTCCGGTGATGACAATAGTTGTAAATAGGTTGCTGATTTTGGTCTTGCACATGCTGCAAGAAGTGGCGCAATCAGCTTTGAACCAGTGAACACAGATATCCGTGGAACTCCAGGTAAAGATTTTGTAAGCCTAGCTAATACAGTATCTTTTAAGTTTGGTAAATATTGGGCGTCTCATGTGACTTGTCATCTTTTAATCTTCCTTCTTCAAATCCTATATTACAATAACCATGAATATAGACAATGGAAATAATGACAGAATTTAGTTAATGAAACAAGGTGTTATATAGTGGAACCTAAGCATTTCAAACTATATGTACCACCGCTAGTATATACAATGATCATGGAGACATTTTCTTTGTATCAATGCTAGGATATGTTCATTTTAAAACAAGCATTATATATAGTAAGTGACAATACATGCTGTTGCCTGTCGCATCTAAAAAAAATAAAAAAAAATACATGCAGTCTTGATGCAGAAATCTAGTGTTAACTGGATGACATATATCTAACTTGTGGTTCAGGTAAAGCTTTATTTTTTCTGAAATATAATGACCTTTCAATGAAGATGCAGTTTCTGAAAGCATACAGTAGTTCTACGAGCATAGGGCCATCTAACATGTTTTCTTATTTTGTTTTTTTGTGTGATGCCACCTTTAATTAACATTTTCTTTCCTAAGAGATAAATGCAAAAGGGAGCTTCCTATCTTACCTTAATAACTAGACCATATTCCACATGCAGAATTCTGATGATTTAGAGCCATGGTTTAAACTCTTGTTGTCCTATCAATGTTTTCTTTCTTTCTTTTGGGATCTATTTGTACTATAACATCAGAACAAGATACATTATATAAATATTGGCCAAAGGTTGGATAACCATGTTGGGAACGAAAGCGCAGAAACCGTTCCCCGAACCAGAGAGTAGCTGCGAGAGAACCGAGCAAAATGCACAAATAAAAAAACGCCAATCACAAATCCCAAGCACAAATTTTTACGTGAAAATATCTTGCGGGAAAAATCACTGGACTATCGGAGTCCAACCCTGAAGAACCTCTACTAATGGAATAAAGAGATTATATACTCTACAAGCTCCTCACTGGTCTAACACGGATCACCGCAACTCTTTGGAACAAAATAGATTACAACCGCGAAGAAGAAAGACAACGAGAAATATCCGAAACTGATCTTCTTTCTCCTCTCCAATGTTGCAAAGCACTCTTGCCACCCTTTTTTTCTTTATTTTTTCTCCTCTCTTTGTTCTATATTGCATGAGTCTTTTTATAAACTCTTGCATGAATTAGGGTTTCCATGTATTGGAAATCTATATATGGAAGCAAAAAATATTTATGGAAATCCAATTACATTCAATCATATATTTAATGGAAATCAAATCATAAATTAGTTTGTCATAAATTGGAAATTCAATTATATGAAAAGTTAATATATGAAAGATCAAATCATAAATATATAATTAAAGTCAAATATGAAAATTCAATATAATATTTGTTTATCATAAATGTTCCAATACACGACGCTCAATGCACTCTCCGAGCTTTTCTGACACATGGATGACGCTCACCGCATTCCGGGGTATTCCCTACATAGGTTGGGAACCCCACCTACTCCAACAAATCTCCCCCTTCACAACTATGTGAAGGGGGTCGTCATCCCAACGATTCGCCTGCAGTACTCAAACTTTTCTCTTAGTAGAACCTTTGTGAACATGTCTGCTCCGTTGTCATCTGTATGAACATTCTCAAGCGTCGCTTGCTTCTTTTCAACCACATCCCGTATCCAATGATATCGGGTATAAATGTGCTTGAACCGGCTATGAAATGTCTGGTTCTTCACAAGGTGAATTGCACTCCGACTATCACAAAGCAAAGTGTACTGCTCTTGCTTTAGCCCCATTTCCTGCAATAACTTCTTCATCCACAATAACTCCTTGCAAGCCTCTGTCGCCGCAATATACTATGCCTATGTCGTCGACAAGGCAGTACACTTCTGCAACCGCGACTGCCACAATACCGCTCCACCAGCAAACATCATCACATATCTCGAAGTCGATCGTCTTGTGTCTACATCTCCAATCATATCAGCGTTGGTATACCCAATCAGCTTCGGCTCGTCACCACCAAAAGAAAGTCCAGTCGACAATGCCCTGAAGATATCGTAGAATCCACTTGACCGCACTCCAACCATATCAGCGTCGTGAGTGATGTCTGACCTCTTACACACCATAGTATACATGAGACTCCCCACAGCTGAGGCATATGGAACCCACTCCATATCTTTCTTCTTGTCCTCGGTAGATGGACACTGCTCCTTAGTAAACTTAAAGTGGGCCGTAAGGGGGTTACTCACTTTTTTTTGACCCCGTCCATCCCGAAACGTTGAAGTACCCGGTGAATGTACTTCTTTTGGGTCAAGTGTAGCAGCTTGGACTCTCTCTTGGCAGATCTCCATCTCAAGAATAGTCTTCGCTGCGTCCAAATCTTTCATAGAGAAGGCCGCGCCAAGTTGGCGCTTCAACTCCGCTATCCTAGTGGCATTCCGACCCACTAGTAGCATATCATCAACATATAGCAGTAAAATGATGAAATCATCCTCGACAAAATACCTCACAAATGCACAGTGATCACTCGCACGTGCATAACTATGTTCTTCCATAAACGATTCAAACTTCCTGTACCACTGCCTCGGAGCATGCTTCAGACCATACAAGCTCTTCCTCAACCGGCAGACCAAGTGTGACTTGCCCTTCTCACAGAATTTCTCTGGCTGCAACATGTACAACGCCTCCTCAAGATCATCGTGGAGGAATGTCGTCTTCACGTCCATCTGCTCGACCTCCAAGTCAAAACTGGCTGCCAATGCTAGCACCATCCGAATAGGCGATTGCTTGACGACTGGCGAAAATATCTCATCGTAATCCACGTCCTTCCGCTGACCATAGTATTTAACTACCAGCCTCGCTTTGTACCGAGGTCTAGTAGCATCATCTGTCTGCTTTACTCTGAACATCCATCGATTTTTTAAAGCCTTCTTACCCTTTGGCAACCGTACCCGATCATAAGTGGAGTTGGCCTATAAGGAACTCATCTCCTCTTGCATAGCCTCCATCCACTTTGTCTGTGTTCGTCTTCTATAGCCTCTGCAAAGCTTTCGGCCTCTCCCCCGTCAGTCAGTAGCACATACTCACCCGGTGAGTATTGTCACGACCCGATTTCGTAGAATCGTTGGGGCGTCCCCCGAATCGTGATGCCGTGCGGGCCTGGGGTCGCTCCCGCACAAGGCTAAAGTATTTTGCATAACGAGCACATATTCAGAGTACGCAGATAAATTGAACACAAGTTGAAACATGAAAAAGTTCTCTTTATTGATAATGAACATCTATTACAGACTCTTGAACGAGTCAGCTAATATGCCTCACGGGCTTACAAAAGTGTTGACTCAAAATGAGATAGCAGTCCTGTACATTACATTCCTTTACTAAACTTCAAAATGTATAGACCTCCGGGCTGGAGGACAGCTTTGCCACGGAGCTGCATTGTGTATGAAGAGTTGCAAGCTCCTTTCTTCAAGTGCTTCAAAATGCGGCGCGATCAGGATGCGCCAACAGCAGGACTGGATCGGGAAGACGACTTCGGCTCCTCGCTCGGTTCGCCTTAGTACGGAGAACCTGTTTCAACGAGGGTTAGTATGTCGAAACATACTGGTGAAGGCAAGCTAACCGAACTATACCAATCAACACGTTGTTTTAATGAAGCATGCATATTTGTGGGTTTCTATCTTGCCTTAGTTCATTTACAAGTAAGCAACATATATAATTTACTGAAATGAACTTGCCACCATTCGGTGGATTTTACCTGCCCGTCTGAACTACCTGCACAATACTTACCATGCCTTCCCTGCCACGAAGACACAAGTTAGTTTGCAACAGGTTTAAATATACAGGGGATCACTGGCTGGATGCCATATTGGACCAATTTTAGTCGCTGACGAGGATGGTATGCAGCGAGAGCACGGGTGTGCTGCACGCCATTCCGTTCTTGCACAGGATGACTAAACAGGAGAGTTCCCACCCGGATCGGATCGGTGCCAGTACCCCAGCGACCGTCTGCAAGAACTAAGGGCCTTGTGCACAAGTTGTCCGTGATCAACATAATACACTAAGCTAGCAGTTGAGGCAAATTCAGGGCAATAACAGGCACATGACAGTAACAGGGCAAGATCTACTTTTGCATAGTCTCCCTGTTCAATTCATTGCATTCAGGATGAGTTTGATTTCATAGCACAATATAAAGAAGGATACACATTCTATCTTGTATTGATGCATATGATAAACATTCCAAACGAGCAAGCATGCAAATAAGTATCCGTTCACGAAGTTAATTGACAAGCATAATGCACCAAGTCTATTCCCCTTTTTATCTTGGTATCTTTTATTATTACTTGGTATCGTCTGATCGGGACAACAAGAATGCAAGAGTTTTTGGTGTGAAGACTTGGAAGCAGGGCTAGCTAATCGGGATGGTAGCCACTCACTTAGTAGTTGGAAGGGAGAAGGAAAGAGGCGCTTCACGACTCCGCTCGTAAGCCGCCTAGTGCTCGTTCACCTGCATCATGAACAGCTTGATCAATACTCCTTCCACTCTTTCCAATCTCGGAATTGAAGTGCAGTTCAATGAACGAAAACAATGAAATCCATCGAAACCGTTCAAGAAAAACAAGCAAATCCCAAAACCAACTCAAAGCACGAAAGCAACAAGCGACATCGAAATCCGAGGCAATAAAAGATAGCAGCGGAGAGGTCCCTCCTGACTTTGCCGCTAAGTCGATCCCGGGGGCACGGTCCACTGAATATGGGAATCGATTCCGAAGAAACAAATCCATAACGAGGACGAGTTCTTGTTTCAATCTATCCCGATCGAACGATACCGTTTGTGTTTCTTAGCCGCGCTCCCCGCACCGGAGGAACGGGACGCTACAAGTATCTCGTAGATGGTCGACGCTCTTTATCGCTCCTCCTCAACGGAACCACTGGCGCTGGCTGTATATCAACAGCCTCCTCCCCTTTAGGAACTGCCTCCTCGACATGCTCATCCTCCCGAGGGTCACCCTGACCACCATCAGCATGCTGATGATCAAGGTTGGGAGCAACTCCATGTACTGGCTCCCCCATAACTGGATTCTCTGCGATGTCCTCTGGAAACTGTTCGAAGCGAAATGACTAACTCAGGCAATTCCTCAACCTCAGAAGGTATCTCAGAATCTTGAGTGTTGGTCATGGTCTGATCCTCGACGAATACCACGTCCCTGCTTCTGTAGAGTTTTTTTTCCACTGGGTCGTAGAGTCTAAAGCCAAACTCATCCCGACCGTAGCCGACAAAGACGCACTGCCTTGTCTTCGGCTCAAATTTGCTTTGGAAAGGCACCATATTTTGCTTCCCCGCGAAACAGTACGTGCACCTCTCCAGCTTTGTAGACTTGAGCCCAGGAATCACCTTCCTGTTTACCTAGTAGCTTATCCCCTTCTCGCTGATATGGCTGAATCGCCTGTGTCACAACTCGGTAAACGCACAAGTAGTTGCGTTCACCTCCTGTGTCCCCTGTGCGCTCCCCTCCATATAGTAGAGACTGGACTTCTTGCTTCCTCTGACAATCACCATCGAACCTCTGGAAAGCTTTCACTGACCGTTTCCGAAGAGATTGAAGAAACCCTCGTCATCCAACCGACACCAGGTTGAAACGGATATCAAGGACATGACGGACATCTTTGAGAACAATAACTGCATCCGTCTTTGTCCTCAAATGTACATCTTCAATTGCAACCGCCTTCGACACATCTCCATTGTCCATCTTCAACACTCCATAGTCGTCTATTGTGTAAGTAGCAAATAGTGCCTTGTTGTGAGATACGTGCGCTGAAGCACCTGAGTGAACCAGCCAAGAGTTGTCATCGCATGCGAGATTCATAACTATCTCATCACCTACAATGATCGCATCGCCTCCATGTGCCGAGGCCGCCGCTGTAGTGTTCTGGTCCTGCTTTCCCTTGTCGCCCTTATTCTCTCTCCCAAATGGTAACACTCCGAGTCCTCGTACCGCCCCTTGGACCTTTTTCTGCTTTTGTCTCTGCCACAGCATGAACCCCTGCTTTTACCCCTTATGCGGCTCTCTGAAACAAGCGCATATGAGTGGGATGTTGATGAAGTGTCCTGAGAACGTCTCTGTATCTCTTCATTTAGTATCCCACTCTTGGCAAACTCTAGACTGACCATGCCTTCCATAGCAGAAGCGATCATAGACACTCGTACGGTCTCCCACGAGTCTGGCATTATACACAACAGCCATAGTCCCTGAACCTCGTCATCGAACTTGACTCCCATCGAGGATAGCTGGTCAACCACGTCCTGGAACTCACTCAAGTGATCCGTAATGGACGTCCTATCTTTGTACCACAAATCTATCATCATCCAGATCAGGAATAATTTATTTACCCCGGTCTTCTTTGCATACAAAGATTTCAACTTATTTCATAGTGTCCTCGCGTGCTCAATACTGGCAACATGGTTGTACACGTTCTCGTCAACAAAGTGTCTGATATATCCACACATCTGTATATGTTCGAACTTCCAGTCCTCTTCGGATTTGTCATTGGGCCTCGTGGAAGCAAATACCAGTAGATGCAGTTTCTTGACAAACAACAAATCTTTCATCTTGCTTCGCCAGTAGTGATAGTTGGTACCGTTCAGGTTTACCATGCGCACAGACTTCGCGTCTATCTCTCTTTCCTGGTTTGTCTGTCAACTCCTGACATCCTTCTAAAATTTTAGAACCTGGTTCTGATACCACTCTGTTGGGAACGAAAGCGGAAAAACTGTTCCCCATACCAGAGAGTACATGCGAGAGAACTGAGCAAAATGCACAAACCAAAAACGCCAATCACAAATCGCAGGCACAGGGATTTTTACGTGAAAAATTCTTGCAGAAAAAACCACGGGACGATCGGAGTCAAACCCTGAAGAACCTCCACTAATGGAATAAAGAGATTACACCATCTACAAGCTCCTCACCGATCCAACATGGATCACCTCAACTCTTTGGAACAAAATAGATTACAACCATGAAGAAGAAAGACAACGAGAAATACCCGAAACTGATCTTCTTCTTCGAAACGGCCTCCAATTCTTCTATCTCCTCTCCAATGTTACAAAGCACTCTTGCCACCTTTTTTTTCTTTTTTTTTTCTTCTCTCTTTGTTTTATATTGCATGAGTCTTTTTATAAACCCTTGCATGAATTATGGTTTCCATGTATTGAAAATCTATATATGGAAGCAAAAAATATTTATGGAAATCCAATTACATTCAATCATATATTTAATGGAAATTAAATCATAAATTAGTTTGTCATAAATTGGAAATTCAATTATATGAAAAGTTAATATATGAAAGATCAAATCATAAATATATAATTAAAGTCAAATATGAAAATTCAATATAATATTTGTTTATCATAAATGTTCCAATACACGACGCTCAATACACTCTCCGAGCTTTTCCGACACATGGATGACACTCGCCGCACTCCGGGATATTTTCCATATAGGTTGGAAACCACACCCACTCCAACAAACCAAATGGTTGAGTCCTTTGGTAAGGAGCTATTTGGTTGCACGAAAGTGTATGAAAGTGCGAAAGTGGAAAAAAGGAGTTTGCGTACGCGATGCGTATGCATAAATTTTAAGTTTCAAAAAGTTGTTTGGTTGGTAAAATTAGAAAATATGAAAGTGGAGAAAAAATGAGTTCCGTTGTTTGGATGGTGGTTAAAAGTTGAGAAAAAAGAGTTCCGTTGTTTGGATGATTGTTGAAAGTGGGTGTTGGTTAGAGGTATGGTAACTCTTTGTAGGCTTACCTCCAAATTTGTTTAGATAGTTGATTGAAAATATTGAAATATAAATTTTATTAAATAATTATTGATAATTTTAAATAACATATAATTAATGAATGTAAAATTTTAGAATAAAAATAAAATACTCATAAATGAACAAAAATATATTAAAGACAAATTAAATAAATTATCATAATTAAATAAATTACCATAATTAAACATATCATAATTGTATTAATTACCATTACCCATTACCATAATTATATTAATTATCATAACCCAATACCATAAATAAAACAATTATATTTTCCATCAAACCCATAACTAAATTAATTGCCATAATTAAATGAAAAAACTAGATTAATTATTATAATTGGAAGACGCATTAAATTAATTATCATAATTGAATAAATTGTCATAATTGAATGAACAAGAAATTAATTACCATAATTGTCATAATTAAATTAGATTAATGGTCATAAATGAACCACATTCCCATTTCTACATACATAAAATTTGGCTCTTCTCAACAAAAAAATGTTTTCCATTTCTACAGACCCTCTCTCTCTTTCTCTACAACCATTTCTTAAAGTCCTCTTCCCACAAAATTTGCTCTCTTCAAACCCATTTCTCATCCGGGACGTCAGCTCCGCCGCTCTTTTCCGCCGGTGTCTCTCCCCGCCCCCCGGTGTGCTCCCCTCTGCGGAGCGCCATCCTCCGCCGGCTCGCTCTCCTCCTCCGCCGGATCTAATGTCGGAGCTCCTGTGGTTCTCCATCTGTTGGTGAGCGAGTGTTGTCTTGACGGCGGGAGAGGAGGTGGGAAGTGACCGCATGAGCTATGGCGGGGAGAGAAACGGTCGCTTCTTTCCACCGAGTTTTCCCTCTTGTCAATTTTTGGAACTCTTTTCCTTTCCTCCGGTTTCCTTAGCCGACTTTTTTTATTTTTTTTTAGGATGTCAAAAGTGAGCAAAAGAGGGGGGACAGGAACTGTGGCCTGCCTCATCATCCAAAAAATCACACTTTCACCGAATACAACCAAACACGAAAACTCGTGAGAGTTCAGCGACTTTCACCCAAATCTTCCAAATCCAGCTCACTTACCCCCAACCAAACAAGCCCTAAGAGGAAGGATAGGTCGTGGGTTCGAAACCCAGGGGAACAGTAAACTGGCCCTTATTCTCAAAAGATAGACTATATGAATTCTTAAGTAACTCCAAGAGAGGCACCCAGAGTAATAGCATAAAAGGTTCAAAAGCTCTGCTTGAAACTAAAAGTAAAATTCTGACAATTTTCATGTTATATTTCTACACTAGCTCCAACTTCAGAGTTTTACAGTAACCATAAAGTTTGCATCCAACTCCCAAACAATCTAAGTGCGAAATTTACAGCAATATGTTATGCTTACAGGGTACATGGATCCCGAGTACGTGGTGACACAGGAGTTGACGGAGAAGAGCGATATATATAGCTATGGCGTGGTGTTGTTGGAAATCGTGACCGGACGGAAAGCAATACAAGATAACAAGAACGTCGTGGAGTGGTCTCAGAAATTCATGGCTTCCAGTGCTAGTCTATCTGAGTTGGTGGATCTCACAATGAGAGACTCAATCGACTACGAACAGCTCCAAGTAGTTGTTGATATCATTCAGTGGTGCACCAAAAGAGAAGGTCGGGCAAGGCCATCGATCAAACAAGTCCTTAGGTTGCTCACGGAGAGTCTGGATCCGATCGACAATGACTATCCAGAAACTATGGACGACGAAGGCAGATTTAGTAATAAGGAGAGCAGTCGTCGTAGACTGATGGCATACCACAATGAAGTGATCCCTCAAAGTGGTGATCCCAGGTGTCTTATGTCTTCGTCAAGCACTACGAGGTCCTACTGCAGCAGGAGTGTTTTGCTCGAGACGGGCTCTCCTCAATCTCCAGCTGGTACTTTCTCTGTTTAAAGAAAGGCGGTGAGGCGAAGCTGATTAGATTTTCGCCTTGGTCTTGCTAATTGAGTCTCTTCATTTTTTGTCTCCACTAGTTCGGTGTTGAGAATGGGGGAACTCTCGCTGGCCTTTGTTCCGGAACAATTATACAGAGTGGGCGCCGTGTTTGTTTGTTATATCAGGAGCATTAGATATGATTGTTTCAGTGAAAACAATGGATATGATTGTTTCAGTGAAAACAATGCAAGTGGCTCGAGTCTTCTATGATGTTTATTGCTATCAAGTCTGTATGTTTTTTTTGTAATACAGTTATGCGAGCATAACAAATGCTGATATTGTATTTCGATGTTAAAATGACTAATGCTAGTACTTGAAAATAGTAGGAGCTAATGCGAGGAGAATGAATATAATACCGAAATGAAGTCCTATTCTACATCATCATCGTCGAGACTTTTGGTATTTTATTTTGAAACTAAGATGGTGGTTTCAGAAAATATTGTCATTTTCCAAAACTATCAGTATGTAGTTACGAACGAATTTATTAGCAGCTTGTGCCACTGACTTGTGATAACATATGACTGCAACTTTTAACAAATTTCAGTTTTTTTTTTTTTTAGTAGATGTCCGACAATACGTACGGAATTTTATGCATGCTGTATTGCATGTCATTTGTTTGAAACTATTTTTGGGCTTCCAGTATTTGCTGCTCTTATTTGTTATTCCTTTCCAATAATACTCACTAACCCTTTTGGACTCAATTTTATCTCATGTAATTGGTTTGTATATAATTTCAATTTAAACCACTCTCTCTCTCTCTCTCTCTCTCTCTCTCTCTATATATATATATATATATATATATATATATATATATATACACACAAAAAATACGTGTGTTGCACGTATTTATTATTAAGAAGTTTAAAAGACACTTGTAGTTAAAATTTGTCCATTCTTAATGAATGAATAATACTAAACAAAGTCTATTTTTCAATACCTCCATTTTAGATACTCAATACATTGAAGAATTGTTGTAATCAGGAATACAAAAGGACAACTTTTGTATTTACTTATATACCTATATTAATTTTAATTGGTCTTTTAATTAATAAAAATAATAAAGGATATTTCTGGAAAGAAACTTCCACGATGAAGTCTACTTTTGACATTATATATATATATATATATATATATATATATATATATATATATACTGGATTAAGAGTCCCGCTTATAAAGTTCCGTCATTTCTAACCGTTGGATGGTGCTTTAAGTCATCTAATTTTGACCGTTGATCAAATCAACGGTCAAGATTAGATGACTTAAATCACCATCCAGCGGACAACAATGACGATTTTTTTGGAAAACTTTATAAGCGGGACTCTTGATCCGAATTTTTTATATATATAAATATAATCTTGATCGTTGATCAACGGTCAAGATTAGATCCAACGGACTTGGGCTTTGTTTGGCCCAAACTATTTCACAGCCAACTTTCACTCACGGATCGAGAGGAAATTTAGTCAAAATGTAAAATTGCGCTTAATCATCCACTTATTAAAAACTTTCGCGCGTTTATATGTTCAGCCAATCAGAATCCACCATGGAAACGCGGCGATCCGAGTCACACCAAAACAGCAAATCAGAGCCGTCAAAAAAAGAACAACAATACCCAATCTCGGCCGTCCATTTCAGGTCAATAAATAAAGGTCAACGTTAAATAAAATTACAATTTAGAATCCTCTGGAAGAAGAAAGTAAGGAATCATCAACCTTTTTTTATCTAGATTTTTTTGGGTCTAAATAATAGTAATCGTTCTATAGTTCAGATGATTTGTATCCACATTGTTTCTTTCGCATTCTATTAGTTCAGATTATTATTATTATTTTTGGCTGAAAATTTGAGGGTTTTGGACGTAAATATGGAAGAAATTAGTTATTTTTTAAGAACATTTAGGCTTTCGTGCGATCTTAAACCAATTTGCAAGATTATTAGCTATGCTTATGCTTCTGATGAAATACTGGTTAGGGTTTACTTTCTTTTTATCGTGTAATAATTCCATTCCATGATAGGTATTTATACTGTTTCTTCGGGTTCTTGTGGCGATTCATCATCGTGAGTCGTATGTATTTTTGCAGGTATAGTTTTCTTTGGTCGACTCAATTAGGGTTTGGTGCAGTATTATTGTTATGGTATATGTTGGAAACTTGGAATATAACGTTCAACCATTCTACATTCTTGAATACATGGATTTTTTTTCTTCTTGTAGAGGTTCTAGTATTTTGATAAAAAATGGGAGACTCCAAATTTCTTTTTCTTTTTCAGAAAAGCTTTTATTTCGTTGTTAGTTAAGCCTAGAACATTAGAGAGCATGGTTTCTAATATTATCATTATCATCATGTTTATTACCGTCAATATAAATAAAAGTGATAGTTTGTGCTTCCAGCTTCCTGATTATTGGTAGATTGTTCTTTTTAGGGTTTCCTAATAACTTTATTGGGCTGCTTATTGTATTGTTTTAATTAACATTAATCACTACTAAAATAGGTTAAAATAGCTATTCCAAAAAGGACGCTATCTGTTATTTTAGCGACTCCATAAAAAGGACGTCGCTTATTGCGACAAAAAATGACTACTTTGAGATAGTATGAACATCTTCATCGCTAGGCATTGGTGGACTTTTTTGAATTAGCGACGTTTAGTGATGTCTTTAAAATTAATACAACATTGGTAGCGACATTTAGCGATGTCATTCTATTATGTCGCTAAATAATTAATACGAGAAGCTTAAAAGCTTACTTTTCCTTCTCTCTCTCTCTCTAAACTTTTTGATCCCTCCCAAAAATTCGATCCTCTTCCCAAAATTGAAAACCCTCCCCTTCCTCTGCCACACCTACACCCATCACGTCCCTATTAATTATATAGCAGCTGTAATAAATATATTAATTGTATAGTTATTTCCCCCCCTAAAAATAAATGTGATGTACTATAATTGTATAAATACCCTTTATTAATATATTATTTCAGCCATTTGCTAATTGGTCAAACTATGGGATTTTGTAATGCAATATTGTAAATGACCACGCTTTTAGACCCAGCCATCTTCATTGTCTTTTCGTGAGTAAAAGGCTTCTAAAGGTATTCAAATCAAGGTTCGCAGTATTGGCATCGGAATCGGTATCGGTATTGGACCTTTCCTATGAGTATCATGATCGGCAATATCGGTGGTTTCGAATCAGAGTATCGGATTTTTGGGTATCCTAAAACAAATAATTATGTATAAATTATTAACAATTTAGAAACAATATTTTATATATTTAGGCATAATTCAAAGTATTTTATGTGTTGTTCCTTAGTAGTTTTGAAATTGAAAACATAATAGTCACCCCTTGTTGATTGGTTTACATGCGATAGATAAGTTTTCTTCATGTACATGCTTTTACAATCTTACTATTGTTTTACACCCTTATTGATTGTCTTTTTTGTTCAATTTTCTCGGTCGAATTTGACTGTAAAAATGATACCCAATGTCAGTATCGATCAAGATCGATAAGTATTGTATCGGCCGGTATCAAATCGGGACATTCTAAACTGTATCAGTATTGGTCGCATCATATTGGTATCGTCCGGTATCAGATCGGGACATTCCAAGCTGTATCAGTATTGGCCGTATCGTATCGGTATTGGCCGATACTGCAAACTACGATTCAAATGATTCTAATTGTCCTTTCCCTTCGTTTCTAATAATACTTCAAGCCCGTTATTCTGTTGTTTGAGCTCACCATGCACCCCTTCTTTGTTCGGCTTTTACAGCCAACTTCCAACAACCCAAAAGAGCCACCATACCATATTTTTTATGTACCAAAACTTCAAACCCCATGTCAAAATTTTCCAGTCTTTATTTTCATTACCGAATCCAAACCTAATAATTTCCAAATTCACATATATCTTGCATCAATTATGGTTTTTCTTTTTCATCATTTTCTTATCATTTGGTTATGCTTATCCGATTGTGGCTCAATTATGTTGGCATAACTGGAATCTGCACAGCTGTTATGTTAGCATCTCATGCAAGTTACATGACATATTAGGTGATTTGGCACTTTGGTACAGCCTAATGTAGGGACACATAGGACTAACAAGACATTGGTTCTTAATACAACAATTACATAAAGTTAAAATATGGGATTAGTGTGAGACTTATGTGTATTCTAAATGATCAGTTCTCTAAATTCAAGCATCAGACTGTTGTGTATTCTAAATGACCAGTTCTCTAAATTCAAGCATCTACATTCCTCTCTTTATAAGAGTTTCAGACTTCAGCCACTACTTTCAGAATTTTAATGTCTTTGATGTGCCCAAAGAATATTCTTATTAACTAGTAATTTGTGAAGCAGATGGAATAGACAGCAACAACTAACATGTCAATGCCTAACGAGCAGGCCATGAAGGAATGTGCTCAATTTGAGAAGCTGAAGAAGACGGCCTTCCTTGACAGCCCTTCTCCTAAGGTGATTTCTGCTGTTATGAAAGAGCTTGTAGATTATCTTCTGTTTCCATATGTGAGCCAATGTTGCAAGGACACAAATACGACATGACACAATTTGGATGTCACGGATTTGGCACCTCGTTTGGTGTGTCCTTTGTGTATACGGGAGTGTTCGGGAGTGTCACTTCCGTGACCGATATATGTTTGATATGACGTGACCTGGAGGTGGCATGGATTTTTGTAGTGTCCATGATTCCTAGATTTGAACCCAGTCCTAATGTTTTCCCGGTTGTAAGGTTGTCCTCCATGAACTATGTTTCTTCTTCTTTTTCTAACTATTTGGTTATGTTTATCTTATTAGGGTCAAGTCTGTGGGACTTCACCTATGATGTGAGGATATATATACCCTTTAGCATCTCAGGCAAATGATATCAATGTAGCAATCCCCTACTGTTTAGTTTAATATCGGGACACAGGAGATTTAACAAAACATCAGTTCATGATAAAGCGATCGCGTAAGGTCACGATTATGGGATTTTGCAAGACTGCAATGAAATCTAAATGACCACCTTTCTTGATCCAGACATCTGCATTCCTATCTTTGCTAGAAAAGAATTAAATGACGTTGAATCGAAATGTTGCACTTAAGGTTTCAGACTCTACCAATTATCTGTTTAGGAATTTTACTGTTTCTGATATTGCCAAATAGATAGTCACTCACCAACTTGTAATTTGTGAAGCAGGTGAAAAGGACAACTAATATTTCACCATCTAACGAGAGGGCCGAGAAGGTGTATGCTGAATTTCAGGAGAAGGTGAAGAAAACGATTTTCCTTGACAACCTTTCTCCACAGGTGACTGATGCTGTTATCAGAACAGCTCTCGGACAGTTTGGTGAAGTACTTTGCTTGGAGTTCATCCCAAACTATACAATACCTTACCCCATTCCCAACTGTGCTTTGGTGGAGATGGAGAACCAGAAGCAGGCCAGCTCTGTAATCGCTATGATAAATGAATACCCATTTATGATGACCGGGATGCCAAGGCCCGTAAGGGCTCTGCCTGCAAAGGCTGAGATGTTTGCTGATCGTCCATCTCCACCAGATAGGAATATCAAGGTGCAGTGGCTGGAACTGTCTGATCCCAAATTGAGGATGGCCCGGAAGCTGAAGGCACTATGCAAGCAACACACTGCTGAAACTCTACAGATGGTTAAGGTAAACATTAAGTGGTTTAATTTCAGGAACTGTTTAATTTGGTTTATTCTAATTTGGGAACTTGAATTCTGTATTTATCCATAATGCTCATCTTAGCTTTCTGGATTCCTGTTGTGCTACTTCAGTGGATGTTTCTTTTGTGTTCTTTTCTCATTGCTGACCTGTATAAATTAGTCTGATTTACAAATCAAATCAGAGGCGAAGAGACCCTTTTCTTCTCTTTATTCTTAATATGCTATGGAGAGGAGGCAGTGAAAGTCAAACATTCTTGGACTGAAGTTTAGTTGGCATTATATGTTTTTTCTACATGCCATCTCAGTAGCTTGAAATGCTCTTTGATTTGGGAATTGCCAACTAGACTTATGAGTAAGATAGTTTGTTCTACTTGCGTCTTTTCGGCATTACCCCATTTCAACTGGTTTCCTTCTTGACATACTGACAATTTTGAGCACTGGCATATAATATTCTTACCTTTCTTTTATCTTCCTCCATGATGCAGGTTCAATTGCAAGAGGAGGAGAATCTTGCAAAGCAGCAAAAAGAGATCTTGGACTTGAACTGCAAGAAGCATGACTTGATTTACAAAACGCAGCAGAATGGCTCCATGGGTCGTTTGGCACGCCACTATGGTATGCATCTGTTGGAGGACGAGTAAGGATGGATTCTGTGGGTGTTGTGAAGGGTTACTTAGATATTCATTGGTGAAGGTCCAGTCAGTCCTTTTTTGTTTCGTTGGAACTGAACCTTGTAAGTATGAAGTCCAGTATGGTATGCATCTGTTGGAGGACGAGTAAGGACTGATTCCGTGGGTGTTGTGAAGGGTTACTTGGATATTCAGTGGTGAAGTTCCAATCATAGTTCTTTTTTGTTTTGTTGGAACTGAACCTTGTAAGTATGAAGTCCAGTATATGAAAAATAGGACTCCTATGATACTCGCTGATGTAAATGTTTATATGTTGGTGAACATTTGTTGAAGAATCAGTGTCGTCTTGTTCACCATTTTTTGTTTGCATTTTGAGGTGACTAAGATGAATAGCTGCTCATTTTGTCGTCTTAAACTAAAATTTCCTTGTTTGCTTTGTATTGTTCTCCTCATGAGGTTCTTAATATCCTGAATGAGCACTCAGTAGCAGCACCTAGTGTGGGACTTTTATAATAATGGCATTAATATAATCCCAGATTTGCTACTAGTTTGTATGTTGTATCTGCCGGTTCCTCTTAACAATGCCTGGCAGCAGATATATCATTGGAGGGAATTAAATTAAAACTTTTTTATAATATAGATTATTTTTTATTTTTGTCGTCGTCATTCAGATTATGGCAATCAATGTCATATTTTGGAATCATGTAGACATATTAAAAACACATAAATTAAAACTTGAAAACTATTATTAAATAAATTTATAATTAGTTTTTCTAATTATTGATTTATTGAGAAACTAGTGTTGAATAGAAGGAACTTAAGAAATGAATATGCAATTGAAAGAGAGACAATATGAAATGGAAAATATTCTACAAAGAATGAGAGAAGAATGGAAAATAAAAAGATGAATTTGTATAGTATTCAACGACAACACTATCATCATTATATATTTAATATCTATTTTATATCTTGGATACATGACACGTATATATCGAACATCTCAGATACTCCAAAATAAAGTATGACACGTAAATATATAGACGCCGTGTTGTGTCACATCAATACTCCCCATGCATGCAACATGCTTCTATATAAAAATGAGTGGAGGGAAGAAGCTTGAAAAACATTTCCGAAGAGAAATAAAAATAAGATTTCTACGAAAATTATAAAATTTCAGTGATGTTGCCAAAGATTTTGATAATCCTTAAATACTTGGTTTATAGTAAGAATGGATAGGTTATACCTATCCGCCGGAGCCGCTGGCCCTCCGCTGCCTTCGCCTGCCCTACAACAGCTCCCGGCACGTCGACTTCCGGTCGCGATCTCCATTTCAAAGAGCCTTCTAGACACCGAGCAGTGCCGGACCACCGTCCGATTTCGAGACCGATCACCTCATTAGATCCGACCGCGACAGCACCCCAGTGCTCCACGCCGCGGCCGGCGATTACCACAGACCGACGTGGCCCTTCGAATACCTTTCCCTGCGTTTGCGCTCTCTGCCGCCCAGCGCCGACACTCCTCCCGACCGTTCCCCTCTGCGACTCTTCTCCGAATTCAATTGAAGTTCCCCTCTGCGCGCGGATAGGTTTAAAATTCCAAAGTTTTGAAGTTACGGCACGCGCCAAACATTCTTGTATTTTTTTTGTGATTCCATCTTGCAACACCAGTATCTTGCATACATTCCTTCCATTGTATTCATTCCATCTTGTATGCATTTCTTACATTCATTCACTCCATCTTGCATTGCATGCATTCCTGTCTGAGAAGAAGTCGGCCGGACACCAGTCACACCGGCGTCGAACTTCAAAACTTTGGAGTTTGGCGACAGTTGGACTGGCGCCCAAATATTTTAGAGAAAAATAAAATAAAATTAAAGTCACTTCAAAACTTTGGAGTTTGGTGAGAGTCTGACACCACTTAAATTGACGTTCCATCAATCTTCCTACAATTAACCGAAATTTGCTCTGTTCTAGGCAATTTCTCCAAAAAATTTACCCCAAATGAAATTGTTGTTATATAAATCAGCAATGGGCCGGAGTCCATTGGAGATTTAAATGTGTATTTAACATAAACCTATTTTAAACTTCTAAATTAATAATAAAGGGCTTAATCAAAGAATGGGCCCTAATCTATTTTTTGGACTTTTAGTATAGATAAGTATAATGGGATTTGGGTTTTCTATGAAAATTAATATCTTGGGATTTACAAATAAATAGTGATGGGTTTCATTTGATAAATAAATAGTTTGGACTTCATATAAATAATTGATGGAATTTTCATATAATGTATATGTGGACTTTGGGCCATTTCAAGAATTAGAAATCAAAGTTTTGGGCTTAAGTTTTAGATAGGTTTAATTTTTAAACCGGGCTTAATATATAATTCTATAAGTTTATCGATTAGGGAAGTTGGATAAATGAGCTTATCCAGTTGGGCTTTGATTTACTTTGAGTTTTTAATAAGAAAACATTATAACTACATTTTTGATTGACTTTTATATGATAAGAATATTTCAAATGGTTTCATATAAAAAAATACAAAAAGGGTTTTTCTAAATAGGCTTCTAGTATGAACATTTAGACTAATGACCATAAATAAGACTTATTTTATAAAAGGCTTGATATATGAGTTTTATAATTTTAAATGAGTTTCTAAGGAAAATATGTTATATATAGATTTTGACAAACAAATACAAGTAATAAAATAGACAAGATGAGTATAATAAGAGAATGAGTTAAATAATATTAGAACTAGCAGTGTATAAAGGAACAACTGAAATAATCCCTTTTCTTAGCAAAACTTAGTTATTATTGAGCTTAGCTAATTTGTGCGTTTCTTGTCTATTTGCGGGTTATTGCGGACCCGATATCTATATCTCAAAATTTGTGTCGATCTTCAAATCTGGGCTTCTTTATATCGAACATGGCTATTTGGGGTATTCTGGAACCAACAAAATGATCTAATATGTCGTTTGGGATGATCTTTTGGGTTTAGCATCTGAAACTATTCTGTGTCGACACGTTCGTGTCACACACGTCGACTTTAACTAACTGAGGCAAGTACATTACACTTGGATTTACCTTTATATTATAAATGTTATTGTGTATATTTTATATCATTCTTGCTAGTTGTTTTGACACTATGATTCGTGCACATGGACAATTTGTCTTAATTAATTATTGAGTTGTATACATGTCGTGACTTGTGATTATCCAAATTTTGATGCGTGAGTTCGATTTATGATGCGTGTTATTCGTATCGTGGCTTAGTGAGCATTCGTGTCATACTTTGTGATTATTCGTATTCATAACATGTGTTTATCTGTATCGTGATTCGTGACCATCCATTTTTTGTGATTCGTGATTATCCATTTTTTGTGATTGTTATGAGAGAGAGTCGGGCGAAAGAATACACTAGTAGACATGTGGACAATCCTAATTTTTCTATTCGATCCGATCGATAGCGGTCGTACACTTCACGTACGACGTGCCGTATTAGCCTAGCCCCCACATGTCGAGCCCTGTATTCTAAGTCACACGGTATTATTGTTCTTGTCATATCTTGATTTCCGTGATTCAGTTTACTTATTTTCATGTTGCCAGTTTCATCTTACTACTTATTTTTATTACATGATGATCATTACTTGCTAGTATAGTTTTACTTATTGTACAGTTTTATCATGATAGATTTATACATATATTGTGTACTTTTATAGCTGTAATAGTACTTGCTCTAATCTTGACTGGATGTTGACATATTAGGAGATGTTTTGCCCCACGTTCTTTGGACTTCAGGATGATGCTATAGCTGAGTCCGATCTTGATGCACCATGGATCATGAGTTGATCTCTGAAGAGATCTAGGCTAGTATTTCTCTATTTTAGTTTTATGCTTTAGTTTTATTTCCTTTAGTTTTGACCGAATTTGTCTCCGAAACATTGTTTAGCATGTATAAACACTTGTGGATTCTAGACTTATGATTTTTGGATGTTTTGGTGATATTGTATTAGAATTTATTTTTCTTATTCATATCCTCCTTTAGCATGCTGTGATTAAGTACATATTGATAATTGTTGGACATGTATTGATCATTGAGGTCTAGACTGTTGGCACATTAGGTCTCAATCAACTTGATTTTGATAATTAACTAAACCATGTTTCGATATATCGCAAATATGATATAACTATATGCAACTGAGAACTCGACGATGTTGTGACGATTGCTGGTTGTTCTGCGTTAAGTTGTTTATTTCATAAATGTAATCTTTATTTTATTGAGTCTAGGACTTATGCACATCGAGTCACACTGACATACTCAAGTCCACTCAAATAGCCTGAAACCTATCCACATATACAAATACAAATCAAACCAAAACTAGCCTATACAAAACTTAGAATATTCTAGAAATTATCCAACCGAACTCGGATCGAACTCGATTTTGCTAATTCAGAATATTGGTCAGTTGTGTAATCCCTGATTTGGTGGTTCCAACGTTCAAATTTTTAAATGCTAGGGTACCGAATTCTGTCCCAAAATACCCTATAAATAGACTTGAATTTTCATATTCTACTCACTCATCTCTTCTCTTTATTTCTATCCTATAGTGAGTAAACCCTCAGAGCCTAAACCTTCCTATCTCCAAGATCAACTCCCCAGCCTTCTAGTGCAAAGCGCGATCTCGGTTTAGAAGTCTGTCAGAGTTGTAAGAGCTTGGCTCAACAAATTTTCTCTTTAGCTATGAAGTTTCAAGCATTCGTATCAAAGCTTGTGGTTGTAAAGAAGTGACAAGCCTTCAGATCAAAGCTTGTGATTTACTTTGATAATTATAGTGGATAAAACTCCGAGTAAGAGTTCTCGGGACTGGACTAGTCATCTTAGAGAAAAACCAGTATACATTGTGGTATTTGTGTTTGTGTTTGCACTCTTTCAAATTTACTGTTATACTTTATTTATAGTTATTAGTTGGTAGCTGCATTTACTGTGCTTCAATTTTTAATTGGTTAGATTATTCTGCTGTAATCTATTCACCCCTCATCTAGAGTTGTCTTACGGTCCTATAATTGGTATCAGAGCGAGTTTTCTTGTTATTGTATTAACCTTCTTAGAGATTTATGGCAACTGTTAGATCTATCCACACTAACAATGATGAAGGTCAGTCCACAAATAGGTCACCCTTGTTTGATGGTACAAACTACATGTACTGAAAGACACATATGAGCTTTTATCTGATGTAATTTGATTTTGATCTTTGGTTTGTTGTAGTAGATGGATACAAGAAGCCACATAGAATAGTCATAGATGACAACCTTGTAGATAAGCCCCATGATAAGTATACAGACACAGAGAAGAAACAAGCTAGTCTTGATGCTAAAGCTATTAATGGTCTATTTTGTGCTGTAGACAGAATTAAATTTAACAGAGTCTCCATTTGTGGCACTTCACACAAAGTATGGAAACTTCTTGAGGTCACTCATAAAAGAACCTCACAAGTGAAGGAATAAAAATAAGTCGACTAGCACAATAATATGAAGCATTCAAGATGAAGCAAAACAAGACGATTACTCAGATGTTCACAAGATTCTTCGATATCGTCAACTTTCCATCCTCTTTTGGCAAGGAGTACAGCAATCACGAGAAGATTCGTAAAGTACTCAGAGGTCTCACCATGAATTGAAATTCAAAGGCCACTGCAATCATAGAAGGGAATAATCTCACCACGATGACCCTCGAGATGCTCATGGGCAAGTTGATGACTCACGAGCTGGATTTCAAGAAATTCGAAGATCCCACAAAAAAAAAGATGATTGCATTCAAGGTACATCACAAGAAAGTCTCCAACTGTGACTCCAATGATGATGAATCTCAAGATGAAGAAGTTGCCCTGTTCACTAGGAACTTCAAATTTTTTTTAAAGTTCGAGAGATCAAAGAAGAAGGAGTACAACGACAACAGTGATGAATAACTTATTTGCTACAACTGTAAGAAGATATGTCACATAAAGAGGGACTGCCCAACAATAAAGAAAGAGAATCGCCAAGATTGCTCATCCAAAATGACATTATCAAGGAAGTACGCAAAAACAAGTATTTGGTATGAAAATGAAGCTAGTGAATCTGAAGAAGAAGAAGAAGAAGAAAAGCCTCGATACACAACAAACCTCTGCTTCATGGAAATAACTGATCAGGTAACGGATAACCATCCCTATGATTTTACATTTGATGAATTAGGTAATGCTTTCGGTGACTTACTTGAGAATTTTAGAAAGCTTAAGGATAAGTACAAGCATGCTAGGAAAGATATTCAATCCTATCAGACTAAAATAGAAAGACTTACTTCTTTATTAAATAAAGTAAATGATACTTCTACTTGTACTGATTCAGATGAGATATCCAAACTCAAGCTTAGTTTTTATGAGGCACTTGGCTGCATTAACAAGAGCACTCAAGAGAACACTAAATTTAAGGAAGAACTCGAATCAGAAAAGAAAAAAATATTCTATTACTGCTCGTAGAATAGATGCCTTAACTATTAAATATTATGAAGTTTATGCCACCTCTAAAAGATTAGAGATTAGATTAGGTAAATAGGTTGAACTGTCACCCCCCAATCTCCCGCAAGCTCAATAGTCCCTGCTGAACGTGAATTACCACGTTGCAGCGCTCCCGCAGGATAATTGTTCTCATCGGGACATGATGCCGTACGAGCTTGGAGTTACGCTCGTACAAGGCGATGTTGTCAAACACCAAAGTTATCATCGAAACGACCAAGTTGCAGCGAAAGTCAAGTATTGTGTACCAAGCACACATCAGAGTATACGCAGCGAAGCTCTCGATAGGGTCCAAATAAAATGCCATAAAGGCTATGTAATGCTCTTGCTCTTTTCTCTAGCCCACAAAGGTACTTACTGTTCATACATTATGTTTCGTATATCCAAGCAGCGCCACTACACCTGCGTACCTGAAATAATGCCCACAAACGTGGGTCAGTACACAGCCGTACTGGTGAGCGGGGTAACCCATTCGTCTAAGCCGACACTAAGTAAAATAGTGAATGCAAACAGTTATATGGTGATCTTTCTAGTTAAATCCTAGATTCGTTTCATGGCATAGGGTATGACATGTTAAGGAAAGCTGTAAATCAAATTAAGCATGCAAGCATTCAACTCAAGCAAATATACAAGATATCCAACTCAAAAGAAAACTAGCATGCAAACCGTCCTACTCAAACCCAAGCAACTCGAGAACCTATCGAACCATTTCCAAGCCTCAATATCCATCCTCAATCCAAACCACAATCCAATCTCGATATGAAGTCACTGGCCAAGCCATAAAGGACTTTGATCGGAAAAGTCGCCTACGCGAAAAGCACGAACCAAAGTAGAATTAACCAATTCTTATCTATATGAAGTCACTGGCCAAGCCATAAAGGACTTTGATCGGACTGATCAAGTGCTGTTCTACTAGAAACAACGCTAAGTAGCGAGCCCGCCTGAATCGCATTAAACCGCCGGCACCGCGCCCGAGGCATGTTACCAATTTGTCTCCCCCATGGCCGAACGGTCACGGTACCCCGGAGCCTTACCGTTCGAGGAGACCAAACCCCATGCAACACAGGTTGTCCGTGACATATAGACACTAAGTTGGTATGACGAGAGGATCGAACATTCTCGCCCCACCAAATGATCCTAGACTCATCCAACCAAAATCCAACCAAATATCCACAACCATTCTTCCAACATATAGCCCAAGGCACAAATCTCAAGTTATTTCCATAGGCACAATGCCACTTCTCGACACAGTATTTACAATTGGTGCAACACCCCTCGCTCAGAACAATACCATGGCACAATGCCCCAACAGTGGCACAATGCCCTCGCCGATGCAGTTGTTCGATTTTGAACCACAACTGCACGCTTTGCTTGACAAAGCGTTCAAGTGATACTCATGCACGGATGCACGCTCGCTCGCTCGCCCGAATTCCGGATGTTCCAACCAAGATATTCCAACTGCTTCTCCAATCGCCCTAAATATATAATCCAACTATAGCTCCAACTATCCAATGCGAAAACCAATCAAGCCACAAACCGATCCAAGCAAACGACGTACACTCTATGCATGCCTCAGTGTAGTGATTTCCAAGTTCCAGTCCAAGTGTTCAAGCCTTCACATGTGTTTCATATTATTAAGCATGAAGGAGTAGAGGAGAAGGGACAGAGCCCACTCACTGAGTCTGATTCTGTTAAGCATCCTGTCCTGCCGATACGGCCGATCCATTAAACCCGTGGTCCGATGCAAAGCACGATCTACTCAACTGGTATGACCGTGCGAGCAGGCCATGCTCTCCAAATCATCCGACCGATCGGACTAAGGAAGACGACATTATCGCTCCAATCCAGCTATCCCAGTACTGCTCTGAACGAACACCTGTTTTCCATTAAATTTCGCTAGCGATATGCACATGAAACCAACTCAAATCAATACTTGTTTCCAAATCCAATAAATCAAAATATAACTAGCTATTGCCTCATTCATTCTGACTCAACGTAACGTACCGTGCGGTTATGGGGCATTACATAATATACCACTTAGAATCAAGTTCGTCCCCGAACCATACTAGTATCCTTTCTTTACTAGCATGCCACAATCCAATTCATAACTCTGCTCCATGCAACTCACATTCTCTTGATCCCGATTCAGTATCTCGCTTACGCTGAACTCTCGCATAAATTCCATATTCCCACACCCTCCTTGCAGCTCAATACAAATTCCTTATATCGCTTAGTTTTAGATCGTACACATATTTAAGGCGTCCCTGAAATACATGCATTTCAGCCGAGCTTAGCGATAGCGAATTTGGACAAGTTACAAGGGTATCTTTATGTCCGAGACATTCATTCGCTTTACTCCCAATTAAACCAATCTTGACTTTCATTCCAATATATTCGCACAAGCGCTATCCTCAAGTATGATGATTTTCCACCTGATTTAATTCAGTTCGTGTTCTAACTCAATCCATCCAACTATTTCTGAATCCACACTAGCACCATCTCCAATTATTATCTCTTGTACCGAACGATTATCACAACTGATAATACCCCAGCTAGGCGACTTACCCAAATATCAAACTTTGCTCTTAGATCAGTTCAGCCCAATACCTTTTCCTCAAATCTTAATACCTCACTGGGTGAACATCTATATTGAGGTTCATGCGATCCACGAAGATCTCATCGCCACGCCAAAGGGATAGTGTCGCCACGATTTCAACGTGGACACACTCGCCATAATTCCTAGGTTGCGCATGGAATAGTTCTTCGTGCTTCTTCCCCTGCCTCGAAGCACAGGATATCACCTTTGCCTTCTGTACGAGCACGCATCCCAGACTAAGTTTTGATGCATCTTGTAGATCTGAGGCACATCTGTCCCTTCCAATATTGCAATAATTTGATCTGAACGAGCCGCTGCTTTAACTTCACAAGCTAGTTTCACAGTCGTCAATTCATATGAATGCTATTCCCTTCCGGGGCACGACGAGTCAGAGGCGATGCTATCTTAAAAAATTTGCGACTCCGAATCTCATCAGTTGACTAGGATATTCCTACCATCGCTTTGATCTTCTGGCTGTATCTTCAGCTGAAGGCTATCCCAAGGGTCTCTCAAATCCAACACTCAATCACTAAGGCCAATCTCTAATACACACTACTCACATCTGCCCTCGACACATTCCCAAATATGCCGCTGCAAGGGTCGTTCTATGGGTCTAAAATATTCTCTGATTTGGCGATCAAGTCGCTAGGGTCAGCTGTCCCGAAGCTACGCTCGATAATTGTAAGTCATCACGATGGACAGTTACTACGAACCATGCTATATCTCATCTGCAAATCCGAGCCATAATCCAACCATTCCATCCGAAGAAACTTCCGAATCCGAGAACTTCATGCACTACCTCTGACGATCTGTCAACCAAACGCCACTTAACCACCTAGAGTCTTGCTATCTATCCAGGCCACAATTCGAGAAATGCGCTCGATGAAAACGTCTTCCATCAATCCGTCGTTCTGCCCTGAATCCATCAAACTTCCATGTTTAACTTATCGTACTACCACTTGCAACGATTTCTGAAACTAAAGACTTGCTCCAATTCTTATCCGTTTGTCGCGTTCCACAATACATGTCCAACTTTCTCGAGCAGCACAGTATTTTGCTCCAACGTTGCTCTTTCATTTAGCTATCTCCAAATGTCCATCCGCCACAATCCTTACTCTCGTTCCATTCCTTAGCCCCGTCTTGATTTATCTATGTTCCGATTAGTCCACACGCTCTCATTGACTCGTGCATCAGTTCCAACATAAATTTTAAATCCATATTGCCTTTACTTGTTGCCTCAATCCGTCTCAGTACTGCAAGTTAACTTCCAATCTGACTCAACATCAACTAGACTTGCCTCATGCTCGTTTATGTCTTCCAAAAAATTAGTCTACCCTTGTTGCACCATTTTGCCAAATTTTACTTCCGCTAAACCTGAGTCAAGCTTCCCAAGCACCAATATCCAAAATACTTTAAGTTTGTGTGAATCTATCGCATTGCCCCTCTAAACCAAGTCATGTTCATAGCTCAACCAACAACTCTAATGTGTTTCCAAAGTTCGTAGTCCGTGCTCGCTATCCTTCAATTAACCCATCGCTTCGCTCAAGCGTATCCTAACTGTTTGTTCCTCATGCTCAACTCTCTTTGCATCCAAGAATGCTCCACCGAACTTCCAAATCGTGCAAGCGAACTCTGATATTCGACTTTCCATCTGAACAATCTCAACTATTTGTAATGCTTGGTCTGCCTCATTCCTTCAAATTTCTAAACACTCTTTCCATCTATTTATTCCGATCTCATCTATCTCTCTAGTCCAACGATACTTCCATTTGCACAAGTCCGTTCTTGATTGCTCAACTCAATGTTCGCTTGCTCCATTTTTTATTCTTTCCAACTCAGCCGATGTGCACCAACTAATTTATATTCCTGTTACCTGAGTCCGTTGAGGCAATTTCCATTAATGTCTATCCAAAATATTTTAATGCCTTGCTCACTATGTGGTATCCCATATACCACTCCGAATCAAGTCGCTACTCGCATTACAATTTCTTTGCACTGATCCAAGATCTGTTTGAACCATCCCTTATACGTGATCCTGCCATCCCCAACTCAAGTCTGACATAAAACTCAGCCAATTATTTAACCATCTAACTCTTTCCATTAATCTCGCTATGCAATTTGTGCTATGTTCGATTCTCAATGCTTCCAACTATTCTCAAACTGTCTAATACTTCCACAACACGAGCAATCCCGTGCATCAAGCTCTCTTCCAAGTAATCTAACCCAATACCTAACTGTTCCACACATTTGCTGTACGAGCAACTCGTGCAAACTTATTCTGATATTCCCAAGCCAAACTCAAACCTGCTCAGCCAATGCTCTATGTGATATATCCAGCCAAAAATTAAACTTCCATCCAACACTTTCGCTACACGAGCAACTCGTGCAATGATCCATTCTTAATCCAATGCTTCTACTCACAACATGCCGCATAACTAATCTCGTATGCCAACCAACTGATCCACTAATGCAATCAAAAACTCCCGAATGACAAGCTAAGACAACCAAAGCAACGACACATCTCTCAACTTGCTGCACAAATGCAACAACGCCACCCAACTTGCTGTACGAATGCAACAACGCCTAATGATGCTAAGCGATCTAACGAAAACCAACAAAACCAACACAATAAAGCACAACATGCAGCCACAACCAATAATATATAAACTTATTGCATGAAACATCTAATGCGGCACCGAGTAGAGCCAAGAGCTAAATGACACGTGGAAGCTATTTAGAGTTTGTGATGAAGCGAAGGACCAAGTCCGAAAAAATGAACCAGGCGCTCTGATACCAATATGTCATGCCCCAATCTCCCGTAAGCTCAATAGTCCCTGCTGAACGTGAATCACCACGTTGCAGCGCTCCCGCAGGACAATCGTTCTCATCGGGACGTGATGCCGTACGAGCCTGGAGTTGCACTCGTACAAGGTGATGTTGTCAAACACCAAAGTTATTATCGAAACGACCAAGTTGTAGCGAAAGTCAAGTATTGTGTACCAAGCACACATCAGAGTATACGCAGGGAAGCTCTCGATAGGGTCCAAATAAAATGCCACAAAGGCGATGTAATACTCTTGCTCTTTTCTCTAGCCCACAAAGGTACTTACTGTTCATACATTATTTCCCGTATATCCAAGCAACGCCACTACACCTACGTACCTGAAATAATGCCCACAAACGTGGGTCAGTACACAACTGTACTGGTGAGCGGGGTAACCCACTCGTCTAAGTCGACACTAAGTAAAATAGTGAATGCAAACTGTTATATGGTGATCTTTCTAGTTGAATCCTAGATTCGTTTCATGGCATAGGGTATGACATGTTAAGGAAAGCTGTAAATCAAGTTAAGCATGCAAGCATTCAACTCAAGCAAATATACAAGATATCCAACTCAAAAGGAAACTAGCATACAAATCGTCCTACTCAAACCTAAGCAACTCGAGAACCTATCAAACCATTTCCATGTCTCAATATCCATCCTCAATCCAAACTACAATCCAATCTCGATATGCACACTCTTGCCGAGGCAAGGTGGCTGTCGCCTACGCAAAGCACAAACCAAACCAAAGTAAAGCAAACTAACTCTTATCTATATGAAGTCACTGGCCAAGCCATAAAGGACTTTGATCGGACTGATCAAGTGCAGTTCTACTCGAAACAACGCTACGTAGTGAGCCCGCCTGAATCTCATTAAACCGCCAGCACCGCGCCCGAGGCACGTTACCAATTTGTCTCCCCCATGGCCGAACGGTCCCGGTACCCCGGAGCCTTCCCGTTCGAGGAGACCAAACCCCGTGCAACACAGGTTGTCCGTGATATGCAGACACCAAGTAGGTATGACGAGAAGATCGAACATTCTCGTCCCACCAAACGATCCTAGACTCATCCAACCAAAATCCAACCAAATATCCATAACTATTCTTCCAACATATAGCCCAAGGCACAAATCTCAAGTTATTTCCATAGTCACAATGTTGCTTCTCGACACAGTGTTTCCAATTGGTGCAACACCCCTTGCTCAGAATAATCCCATGGCACAATGCCCCAACAGTGGTACACTACCCTCGCCGATGCAGTTATTTGGTTTTGAACCACAACTGCACGCTTTGCTTGATAAAACGTTCAAGTGATACTCGTGCACGGATGCACGCTCGCTCGCTCGGCCGAATTTCGGATGTTCCAACCAAGATATTCCAACTGCTTCTCCAACTGCCCCAAATATATAATCCAATTCTAGCTCCAACTATCTAACGCGAAAACTAATCAAGCCACAAACCTATCCAAGCAAACGATGTACACTCTATGCACGTCTCAATGTAGTAATTTCTAATTCTAGTCCAAGTGTTCAAGCCTTCACATGTGTTCCATATTATTAGGCATGAAGGAATAGAGGAGAAGGGACAGAGGCCACTCACTGAGTTTGATTCCGTTAAGCATCCTGTCCTGCCGATACGGCCGATCCCTTGAACCCGTGGTCCGATGAAAAGCACGATCTACTCAACTGGTATGACCATGCGAGCAGGCCGTGCTCTCCAAATTATCCGACCGATCGGACTAAGGAAGACGGAATTATCGCTCCAATCCAGCTATCCTAGTACTGCTCTGAACGAACACCTATTTTCCATCAAACTCCGCTAGCGATCTGCACATAAAACCAACTCAAATCAATACTTGTTCCCAAATCCAATAAATCAAAATATAACCAGCTATTGCTTCATTCATTTTGACTCAGCGTAACGCACCGTGTGGTTGCGGGGCATTACATGAACAACCCACTACCCAACCTAACACGAGACATGTAGCTAAACAAAGTGAACACACACAGCAAGATATCCACAAGCAAACCTAAATCTTCATACAATCATACATGCTGAACACAATATACCACGTCACATTATCATAGAACACACCATACAGCTGCACACAATCATGCATTATACTATAAATATGCACGAAAAATATAAAATACTACTTCACACACGTATATCTATCATACTGCACCTAGTATCAATAATACTGCTATATGTCATTACTGTGGTAAGAAATAACTATATCTAGATTTTGTAGAACTAAAAAATTAGTAGATATAAATGTATATGCATGGGTACCAAAGACTAACAAGATTGGACCCTCAAGAAATGGGTACCACAGGTTACATCTACAACTCGTTTTGTAGGTGGACCAACCTTATCTTGCTAGAAGGAAGTGTATACTCGATAGTGGTTGCTCACAATATATAAATGGTGATACTAACTTATTTATAACGCTATCGATGAAGAAAGAAGGATACGTCTCCTTCGGTAACAACATCAAATGATATATCATTGGTAATGGTAATGTAGGTATTCCTTCTTATCCTGTTATTAAAGATGTTTGTATAGTAACAAAATTAAAATATAATCTACTCAGCATTAGTCATCTAGCGACCATAATTATGATATTAACTTCGTGAAAGACAAATGCTCCATCTATGAAAGAGTTACAGGTAATATTATTTTTGAAGGTATTAAGAAAGACAATATATATATATATATATATATATATATATATATATATATATATATATATATATATATATATATATATATATATTCTATCTTTCAAAGGATACTGATAATGTAGGCAGTTGTCTATACGCCAACAAAGATAAAAGCTGGCTATGGCATATGCATCTAGGACATGCAAATATGGATACTATTGCAAGACTGTCCATGAAGAAGCTGGTAAGAGGCTTACGAGAGATTATTTTCAAGAAATATATGGTATTTGATGACTGTGAAAAGAATAAAGCTACTAAATCTTCTTTTAAGTCAATCAACGTTGTAAGTACCTCTAGACTACTATAACTGTTACATATGGATTTATTTGGATCTAGTAGAGTCTCTAGTCTTGGCGGTAAGCTTTATGCATATGTAATTTTTGATAATTTTTTAAGTGGTACATGTGTTTACTTTCTTGCAAACAAAAATGAGGCATTTTCTGATTGTCACTTTTTACAAAAATGCTCAAAACAAAAAAGATTTCATGATTACTCGCATCCGAAGTGATCATGGAGGCAAATTTGAAAATAGTGATTTTAAAAGTTTTTATAATATAAATGGCTTTTTTTCATGAATTTTCTTGTTCTAGAACTCCTCAACAAAATGGTATTGTGGAACGGAAGAACATAACTCTTAGCAATATGGCTACAGTCATGTTAAATCAGTACAATCTTCCAAAATACTTTTGGGCTGAAGCTGTAAATACAGCATGCCATGTCTTGAATAGGGTTCTTATTCGACATATATCGAAGAAGACTTCCTTTGAACTTTGGTTTGATAGAATGTCCACTATTAGTTATTTCAAAGTTTATGACTTCAAATGTTTTATTCTCAATACTAAAGATAACCTAAGAAAGTTTGACTCCAAGGTCGATGAAGGTATTTTTCTAGGTTATGCTGCCAAAAAGTAAGGGATATCGAGTGTTCAACAAGCAATCACTGACCGTTGAAGAATCAATCAATGTCATATTTGATAAACTCAACAATCAAGCACCAATTGTCACTCCCTGTTCCCGATATACGTATTTGGAACGTATTTTATTTTAGCATGGTTGTATGTGTATGAAGACTAGACCCATTCTTTGGTTTAACCTGGTTCATTGTTTATTTTGTGGGTTGGTTCAAGTCATGAGAACCCTTGGTTCAACCCTCAACCCTACCATATATAAGCTAACATCTCATTCTCTCTCTTTATTACTTCATTTTTCTTCTCTCTTGTATTTTCTCTTCCCTTTCCATATGCAAGTACACCTTGCATGAGAAATAGAGAAACCCTCCATATTAATTGATAATTATGTTCTTTGCATAATTTAGATACTTTTAGAACTTGGAGTTTTCAGATTTGGTGGATGGATTAGTGTAGATCTACATTTCTAACTTAAGATTTTTTTGGGGCTTCATGAGTTTTTCTTGGTTTTGATCTATTTAACATGTATTTTTAAAAACTAATTTTTTTTACATGATAGAGATTTTAATTTCAAGAATTTTGACTTTTGGTTCACTTGATTTGGACTTAAAATGAGAATTTTATGGTCAAAATAAAATTTTGTTTTTGGGGCTTCCGCCATGGCCAATTTACTGTTGGAGAAGATGAAGTGCTCCTGCGGCCAGCATCATATGTGGCAGAGAGTGTTATGCAGCCAGAACTTTGGGCCGCATATACTATCCAGCATGTGTCCATCTTGTTGGACGCATGACTGCTTATTTTACATAAGTGTGCTTGAGATTTTTGTGTTTTAACTCACTGAACGAATAAGGAATTCGCTAAGTCCAAGAGGCAAATCCATGCGGCATAAATTTTTATGCGACAAACAGAGTATACGGCCACATTTCTTGGACGCATGACTCAGAACCGTTGGCACTTATTTCTATGAATTTATCCTCTTTCTCTGACACACTTTATTGCATCAGTCACATCACTCGCTCTATGTCACATCACTAACACTTCATTTATTGGCCGTCACTTCAATACTTGTCCCAAGGAGTAGACTTTAACCCTGAGCATGCGACCCTGACATCATATGCGGCCAAGTAGAGCATGCGACCCTGACTTCACATGCGACCAAGTGGTCCATATGGCCCAGACTTCATATGCGGCCAGGATCCCCTTACGGCCTAGAGACCTATGCGGCCTAGAGACCCATGCAGCCTTGATTGTTTGATTGAATATTTTATTATTCTTTTATGATTTATAATTGAGTTAATGTTAGTTTTATGATTCTAAGGAAGAATGGATTTAGTAACCAGACCTCGTGCCAGACATGACCATGAGCTAAGTTTGGCTATGAACATGGCATGAGTTGAACTGAGATTTCAGTATGAACCAGACTTAGTGGATAGTGAGTAACCGGCTATGTGCATGACATAAGCTTCGTATTACAATGTGATCTTGATTCATGTGACCCAATATTTAATTGGTAATTTGACTCAAATATTATATCCGTGCTGATACAAATTATTGTCTGAAAGTGTATATGATCGGATGTACACCGGGGTACGACATACCGTATCATGTGTTAAGTAATTTATATTTGGGTTGTGAATCAAGAATGCCTCCAAATCTCCTGAATGCATGATATTTTATATACATACTACTTTCCCCCAGCACGGGCATAATAAGCGAGTTAACTACCAAAGCGTGGCTAGGATGTTGATTGAATATTACATACACGCTCGGGTGAATCCAGATTGAACTTCCATGGATTCATATCTAGCATGCCCGTACTTTTTACAACAACTTAAGAAAAATTTTCATATGACCACGCCTTGAGATTTTGACCACAATATAGGGATAATTAGGTAACTAAAAGTGGTAGTAACATTTGGAGGGAACAATATCCCAAGATCATGCCAACGAACCTTCTCACATAGATTTATTCTAAGTGCGCTTTGGGCTGGTCATCACAGATACTGTATATCATCCTCCTTAGCGGAGTATAGTATTTGACAAATTACAAATATGTCGAGCTATTATTTTACTATAAGAGCATTGAAACAACTAATACCATATTTTTAGAACAGTGGTCCTGCGGGTGACTGGTGCATCCTATATATTCCTTATTTGGTTCGGTTAGCTCATGTTTGACACTGGCGTGATCTGAGAATGCCTATTATGCATTAATTCTTAGATAACCTTAGACTCCATAAAATAGCAAGCCGTACAAGTGATTGACCGATATAAAAAAATGACTTGGTTGTGATTATATTATTTTGGTTAGTAGCCTAGGGAAATGGACTATCATAGTATGATGGTTCGACCCTTGTCCTTATTTGGATGTAGGGTTGGACCTTTGCGCTAGGATATACCATGGACCTAAGTTATAATACTAAACCTATGTATTATTATATAATTATTTTTTGGGTTTTATTTTTCTATTTCGTGCTTTCTTTGTGGTACTTGTTATTTGGGGTCTAACCCCACTGGTTTTGCATGGCCAAATTTTGAGGTAGCACCCGAGGATCCAGCATACTATCCCCCAACTCATGGTATATACTAGAAACATGGTCGCAGAGGATAACGAGTGGGTTTTCTTCTTCCCTACTCGTCATTGTATATTTACTTCTTTTAGGCATTTTGCCATCGGCACCTGTTAGCCGCCACATCTGGATATTAGTCTCCTTACATGATTATATTAAATCAGACTGCAGTTGATCACTGTCATGTACTTTTGATACTCTGTCAGCTTCTTATTTTTTATAGCTGGTCTCTAGAATATTTGGAGAAAGCATTTGGGATGCCTTGTTGCTTTATCATATATGCTCTATTTTTACTATTCCTTATTTGAATGATTGAGGCATAGAAGTTTTGACCATAGGAGACTTGATTGTAGCATACACCCCCTTATCTTATTACAGCCGTGATCGTCGTACGATGTATAGTACCTTGTATGAGATAGCTTACCATACCCATCTCCGTATTTCGGTACTGGGGTGTGACACCAATCGACAGTGACGATGAAGATTTTAGACCTATATCCGACAAGGCTCATGAAGATACAAACGAAATAAGTTATCTGGAAAGTCTGCCCAAGTGATTGAGATTCTTTAAAGATCATCTAGAGGACTTGGTAATAGGTAATGTATAAAAAAGTGTAAGTACACGCTCTTCAAGTAGAGATATCATTGCAAATGCTTCTTTTCTTTCTCAAATAGAACCAAAGAATGTAGAAGAAGCTTTTTCTGATAAATTTTGGATTTCTGCTATGCAAGAGGAACTAAACCAATTTGAACGTAATCAAGTTTGGGAACTCGTTCCCAGACCTAATGATTTTTTGGTCATTTGTACTAAATGGGTTTTCTAAAATAAATTAGAGGAGAATGGTTCAGTCATACGCAACAAATCATATCTTGTAGCTCAAGGTTCTAACCAAGAGGAAGGCATTGACTACGATGAGACTTATGCTTCGGTTGCTAGAATAGAATCTATTCGAATGTTTTATGCTTTTTGCAAGTTTTCATAATTTTAAACTTTTTCAAATGGATGTCAAAAGTGCTTTCTTAAATGGTTATATAAAAGAAGAAATTTGTGTTAAGCAACTCCCTGGTTTTGAAGATTTCAAATATCCTGACCACGTATTCAAGTTACGAAAGGCTCTATATGGAATCAAACAAGCCCCACGAGCTTGGTATGAGCGCCTCAGCTCCTTTCTACTTGAAAATGGTTTTTTAAAAGAAAAAGTTGATACTACCATGTTTATTAAATCTACTAATGATTCTATGCTACTAGTGCAAATATATGTAGATGATATCATATTTGGATCTACTAATGATATACTTTGTAATATGTTTTCTAAGTGTATGCAGAGTGAATTTGAGATGAGCATGATGGGGGAACTCACATTCTTCCTAGGATTGAAAATCAAGCAAGATTTATACAGAACGTTCATTAATCAAGCTAAGTACACGAAGGATTTGCTGAATTTTTTTGACATGGATAATATAAAACCTATCGGAACTCCAATGGCGACATCAATAAAGCTTGAACTTGATGAAAGTAGTAAACCTTCAGACGTACGTAAGTATCGAGATATAATTGATAGTTTGTTATACCTAACTACTAGTCGCCCCGATATCATGTTTCTTGTATGTCTCTGTGCTAGATATCAAACTAATCCTAAGAAATCACATCTGTGCGCAGTTAAGCATATCTTCTGATACCTTAAAGGAACTTTATCTGTAGTTTTATGGTATCCCAAACTACGTTCTTTGACCTTATTGGTTACTCGGATACGGATTTTGCTGGATGCAAAGTCGATCAGAAAAGTACTAGCGACACTTGTCATTTCTTTGGAAAGTCTCTAGTCTCCTGGTTTAGCAAGAAGCAAAATTCTGCTGCATTATCAAAACTGAGGATGAGTATATCGCCGCGGGACGTTGCTGTGCACAAATTTTGTGGATGAAGCAAACCCTAAAAAACTTTGATCTGCACTACAAGAATATTCCTATTTACTGTGATAACACTAGCACTAGTAATCTCACTAAAAATCCAATATGCCATTCATGCACTAAACACAGAGAGATCAGACATCCTTTTTTAGGGATCATTAACAACACGAAGATATCTGTTTAGAATTTGTTGACACAAAATATCAGTTAGCAGACATATTTACTAAACATTTAGCTGAAGTTTGCTTCAACTTTATCCGTCAAGAATTATGACTTCTATATTCTGATAAAATATAAGAATATATGCTACGTTAAATTCTTATTCAATCTAAGTTCTTGAAAGTTATGATAATTTTAGATACAAGCCGAAAGGGCCCGTCTGTCAACAAGGTGTAAATAACCGTAAGCGACATGGCACTTAAGTGTCTTCGGACCACCGCTAGCTGGGATCCGCCCCCTACAACTACTCTAAGATAACCTAACTTTATAAGAATTTATGATATGATAAAGCCCATTTAACACTTACTCTTCATATATTATATCAAGTCAGAAAATCATAATTATCGAATAAAGTTGACACTGGAATTCTTAGTTCACATCACTTTTAGACATTTTTCTATGTTTAAAAAAACTCTGTATGTTTTTTGGTTTGAAACTAGTCTTTTGAATTCAATAAATGCATTGTTATTGACATTTGACATAAATTGTTGGTTATTATATGTGTTGTTTTACTCTATTATTTTCTTGTCAAACACAATATTCCACCAATTTTGGAGGAGCGAGCCATTTTGATCAAATGATAATGGGAGAGAAGAACATGCAACATGATTCTTGACATTGTTGTATCAAACCGCACCCGGGATAGGGGCACGAGTACGTGGGTACGTCCAGCCTACGCCGCAGCATCGGTGGTAGAACGCTGTCTAGGTCAAAGCACTATCTAAACAATCTCGCACGAGTATCCAACTCCATAAGGAGATGCGGATATCACAATATATTATGAACAACATACTCAATCACATAACTACAGCACGATAAGATCTCGAAGAAATGAGTAAGATGCAACACAAGTCTAAATAGAAATAGTCTAACTCAACAATATAATCCAAGTCTCAATAACTATGCCGGAGACAAATTCGGTACCGAATAATCTGCTAAAAGAACTAACTAGATAACTAGTGATTCCGACTAGACCTTCCGGAATCACAACTGAACTACCAAGTCCAAGTCTACAGCTACTCACCCTGTGGTCCATAAATGTCAGACACCAGTCCTCTAAGGCATTGTAAGATCCCTAATCCTAAAAAACCCTATTTTATTAATTAATTATTTAATTATATAGTAGTTATGAGAAGATAGATTTTATTTAAAAGTATGTGTGCATCTAGAAGATTTTATGAGAAAAAGAAAAATTGGATCAAACCCGCAACCCGTTTAGCTACCGCGTAAAAAGAAGAAAGAAATATCTGCAGCAGCTCATCATTTACCCAGCATAAACTTGGCCTCCATACCCCGCGCGTAAATAAGGAAACAGTCAACAGCAAACCGCCCAACACACCACATATACTCCTCCGCGCGTAAACCGCAGCAGTAGTAGTATCTAAGCCACCGCTTATTTTCTCTACGCGTAATACCAATCTCTGCTGCGTAAAACCCAACCACAAACCATTAGGAGAAGAAAATATCAGCAGTAGAAGCAAAACTCAACTTTGCTTTGCCTAGCTTTTCTACACGTGTAAGTTTCTCATTCCACCACTCAAAAATATCCTCAACCGCACACCTAAACCAATAAAAGGAAAATAGCAGTAGCAATAGTTTCTTAACCATTAAGTAAATCCCACTGCCTCCTTATTCCTATATATAATCACTACTCCCAAACTCTAACCCCACTTCTTCATTACGACAAACTTAACACTGTTGAACGTACAAGATTCAGGACTTTTGCTCGGCAAGTATACCTTGCCACTGTACAATTATTTACATTCCAAATGAAGCATAATTCTGTTTTATTTATGTGTTGCATTGGACCTTGTTTATGAGACTACCCCAGTATTATAGAGCATTATTTGGATCATTGGCCGTGACATACACGAGTTGTACGTCTCATATAGATCCCGGACTACGTATTGGGTTGGCCGCCTATACGTAAGTGCCGTGCGTTAAGGATAACTGCTGAAAGAAACTTTATATGCTAGTAGACCTGGCAGTTATTAGAGGTTTATCGTGACATGGATGTGGCATGCTTAGAGCATGGGGTGGGGAGAATAATAAGTAAAGCATTTGGGCTCCTTTGCACTTTTCTCCTGTACGCCCGGATTCTCCACCAGAAAAACGGGTGATGATGACCACTACATATTACTGGCGGCCTCTTCCGTTCAAAAGATGACATGCTTTGAGGCTCCTGATTCTCTGAGAGAGTCACACCAATTCCATATTTTAGCCAGATAGCCCACTTGGAGGAAAGTTGCTCTCAAATTACATTCACTTAGACGGTTAGGCAACCCATTGGATGTTTATATTTTAGTACTTATTGGCATGTTATTATGTATCTTGTTACGTCCCTCTGAGGACCTGGTTCCTTTCCAGATATGGACGAGCAGGACTTCCCACAAGAGTACGAACCTGGACCTGACTCTACGTACCTGACTGAGAAGATTTCACCCTCAGAGTATCTGTGACTTATTAACGCTATTTTGATATTTTGCTACCTCAGTATAGTCGTTTTGTAGTGGATTTGTTTTCACCAGACTATCAGACAAAATACTTATTTTTTTGGATAATCAGTTATTATTCAGCTTTTATTCCTACTGGTTATTCGCGCTGTGGATGAGATATAGATTGCGTGTGACTTGTTGTGACAGTATATTACCACTGATGGATTTTAATATTCATGTACAACGTACGTATGTATATGGTTTCTATATATTGGAGTTCGTATATATACGGCTGGGCGTGTTACGTATTCCTAGTCCTACGTATTTTGGGACTGGGACGTGACATATTTTTGGTGGTGGCCCATACAGGTCCCGAATATATTGTCTTGGTTACGTAACTGTACCAAACAAGCCTGTGTATAGGAATAGAGGATAAGGATCTCATCCATACTTGACTAAAATCTCATTCTTCCTTCCAGCCATCCTATCATTAGATTACGCCAAAAACCCTTTACTCTTGATTATCGTAAAAAGCCGAGCTATGATTCTCTACTTTACGCTGCAGTTATGACGAACTGCTACCCACATTTTCCTTAGTCTTCCTAAATCTGCGTACACAAAACCACATAAGTAACTACCCCAGCGTACAAATAATAGATAACCAGCATAGAATAACCGGTTAGGCGTAAGGTAAGGGTGATGATAAGCATAATTGTCATAATCTTAGTTTCCCAAATCATGACTAGATAGAACCAAATCTTTGCATTTAATGCAGAGATATACCTCGAGCCCTGTGCGGCAACAGCCTTTGACGTGGCGTCTAATTCTGTCTTACCTTGAGCGTAAAAACTCAGCCCTGTAGGCAGCGTATTCCGAAGACTCAACCTTTCTTTATTTTGGATGCGTAAAAACAACTTGTATAAAAATAGGTCACTAAACGATAACCTGGGTCTCTGTGTAAAATCATCATTACAGCCGTCCTCTCGATCATCGTGCAGTACTTTTTGTCAGATGTCAGATTCACTGATTTGACTGACAAACTCATTCGAGGGAAAACGAAGAGTTACTCGTACAACGTTACGCTGCAAAAGATGCTATGCTTTACGCAGACAAATCCATACGCAGAGTTTACGCTCAGACTTTACTCTCAGATTTTACGCTCAGAACTTTTATGCATATTTTCTCAGACTTTACGCAGTGAAGATTTTTCACGCCTAAACTTTTTACGCGGATAAATCTGAAACTATGCTTTACGCCCAAACTTCCTTGGAAGCTCTGCTTACGCAGCCAGCCCTGAAGCTATGTTATACGCGGACAACTACCCAGCGTATTTCATACTTCTTCATCCTATTTAATATTTGTACCCTGTTCGATTCCCATACTTTGTCTAAACGTTGTGTACATCAACTGCAGAAGGATGGATATGCAAAAAGAATGTACTATCAGTGATGGTGACACAATTCCTAGAGTCAATGGTCAGACTCAAGGAGGGACCTCAACGAATCCTAGACTTCCAGGATCAGATGAACAGATTCCCAATCCAGTTCCATCTGACTTTTTTGTTCCACCTAATGGGAACCTTCCAGTATCATCGATATCGTAGGATGGCCAGGCACAACTATTTCAATTTTTCCAGATGACGATGCAAGAACAGAGACAGCAAGCAGCCGAACAGAGACAAGAATTTTTGGTGGCACTGGAAAGAATGGCTGCAAAGACTACTGTACCATCTCAAGCACTAGCTCCAGTACCTCAAGCTAGAATTGGTTCAGTAAAAGACTTTGTACAAATGGGTCCAAGGCCGTACAAAGGCAATGAGAGACCAGAAGAAACTACCAACTGGATCACGCACACTCGGAAGCTATTAGAAGCATCACAACTACCAGCAGATCTGTGGATGATGGGTGTAAGGACGCTTCTAGATGGTAATGCTCATCACTGGTGGAAATCTATGGAACGCCAGCTGGGTACATACCAGACATGGGAGCAGTTCCTGGAGTGCTTTGAAAGGAAGTACTTCCCGGACACCGTCAGAGATGCATTATACGATCAGTTTCTCCACCTGGAGCAGGGGAACAGAACAGTTGACGAGTACGATGCCGAGTTTAGTCGCCTTAGCAAATATGGTGCTGCTCTGATACCAGATGACTTGGCCAAGGCTAAGAGGTTTCATCGTGGATTGACTAAAGAGCTCCAACACTATACTAGCTCCCAGTCCCGAATCTCTTATGCTGAGTTACTTACAGAAGCCAGATTGCAAGAAACCATCAACAAAGGAAAAGGAGGTCAGCTGAGGACACAACCAGGACCGACAAGAACACAACAAGGAGGACCTATCAGACGTCCTTTAGCTCAGGAACAGCAGTACCAACCCAGAGCAGGACCGTACCAGACTCCAGAGAAACCCCAATGCAATTATTGTGGGAGACGTGGTCACATCTCGAGGGACTGTCGAGTTCTCCTAGGACAATATATGATATGTGGTTCTGGACAACACATATTGAAGGACTGTCCTATGCAACAAGCAGCAACACTTCCACCGCCAGCACAAAGGCTAGCACTTTCAGCACCAAAGCCAGCTCAATAGATGGCTAGACCAGGAGCACCTCAACCTCCAGCGGCAGGAGGATTTCAGTAAAGACTACCACTACCTACTCAGGAGGATCAGTACCTGAGGGCTAGTCATGGACAGCCACAGAGGAATGGGCAAGCTTTTGCTATGGAAGTAGATGACATAGATCAGGAGATCGATGTCATAGCAGGTATCACTCTTGCTTTTACTTTTCCTGCTGTGACATTGTTTGACACAGAAGCCACCCACTCATTCATATCATCTAACTTTATTGCCAAATATAACATTTTCTCCACACCTTTATCTAGTTGTATTAGAATTCTTACCGGGGGAGGAGTTGTCCCTATTACTAGAATTTGTAGATCGTGTCCTATAGTGATACGTGGCAGAGAGATGAATGCCCGACTCTTAGTCCTTCCTATGCCAACTTTTGATATTGTGCTTGGAATGGATTGGCTAAGCAAGTACCACGCTTTCTTTGATTGCTTTGGAGGAAGATTCTTTTCAAGGTACCAGGCCAGCCTGAACTTGAGTTTATACGAGGATCCACAGAAATCCTTAATGGTTTGCAGCTCACAATGAACGATGTTGTCTATCATCCTTTTATTTCAGAATTTCCAGACATCTTCCCAGAAGAATTGCCAGGACTACCCCCAGATAGAGACGTAGAATTTTCAATTAAATTGACCCCAGGAGCAGCACCCATAGCATCACATATTTATAGACTAGCAAAGAAGGAGATGGATGAAATGAAGACACAATTGAAAGAACTAGAAGAGAAAGGTTTCATCCGACCAAGTGCATCACCCTGGGGAGCACCAGTGTTGTTTGTACCAAAGAAGGATGGGTCAGTGCGTATGTGCATCGATTATAGAGCCTTAAATGCAGTGACAGTGAAGAATAAATATCCACTACCACGTATTGATGACTTATTTGATCAACTCAGTGGAGCCAGGGTATTCTCAAAGATAGATTTAAGATCAGGATATCACCAGGTGAAGGTACGAAAGGAGGACATCCCGAAGACCGCATTCCGGACAAGATATGGGCACTATGAATTTCTGGTCATGCCATTTGGATTGACCAATGCTCCAGCTATTTTTATGGACTTAATGGATCGAGTATTCCATCAACATTTGTACTAGTTCATGGTCGTCTTCATAGATGATATACTTATCTATTCAAAGAACTACGAGGAGCACGAGAAGCACCTGCGGATTGTTCTAGAGACTTTAAGAAGAGAACAGTTATATGCGAAGCTCAGGAAATATGAGTTCTTTCTGAACAGAGTCTCATTTCTTGGACATGTTATTACAGGAGATAGTATTTCTGTAGATCCAGGAAAGATCTCGGCACTCGAGACATGGCCTGTTCCTAAATCAGCAGCAGAGGTGAGGAGTTTCCTTGGACTTGCGGGATATTACCGACGGTTTGTGGAAAACTTCTCCAAGATAGCAACACCTATGAATCGATTGACTTGCAAAGATCAAGAGTTCATATGGACCAACGGGTGTCAAGATGCTTTCAAGGAATTAAAGAAGCGACTAACTTCAGCACCTGTATTAACTATTCCATCCGGACCAGGAGGCTATGTAATCTACAGTGACGTATCAGGGAAAGGTTTGGGATGCGTATTAATGCAGCATGGCATGGTAATTGCATACACATCTAGAAAATTATGAGTACATGAGAAGAATTATCCAACTCATGACTTGGAACTTGCAGCAGTTGTATTTGCTCTGAAGTTATGGAGACATTACTTATATGGGGAACAAGTGGAAATATATACCGACCATAAAAGTCTCAAGTATGTCTTCACCCAGAAGGAGTTAAATATTAGGCAACGTCGATGGCTCGATTTGATGAAAGATTTTAAGATAGAGCTACATTATCACCCAGGCAAGGCTAACGTTGTAGCAGACGCATTAAGCCGAAAGCCAACAGCTTATTTCTTAATAACACAGAGAGAATTATTAAAGGATTTGCAAGGTCTTGGCATTGAAGTGATATTACCCAGAGAAGACGGGACACTAGCCAACTTACAAATACAATCATCATTAATAGAAAGAATCAAGTCAGCATTACCTACCGACGCTAGATTCAAAAGATTAAAAGAAAGAACAGAGGCCGGAGAGCAGACAGGACTGCGCATTCATGATGATGGGACATTACGATGTGGTAATCGTCTATATGTTCCCAATGGAGAAATTCGACAAGAGCTGATGACAGAAGCTCATAGTTCGATATATTCTATTCATCCTGGAGGCACCAAGATGTATCGTGATTTACGACAGCATTTTTGGTGGCATGGAATGAAAAGGAAAATAGCTCGCTTTGTAGCTAAATGTTTGGTATGTCAACAAGTAAAGGCGGAGCACCAGAGAACAGCAGGGTTATTGCAACCACTCCCGATTTCAGAGTGAAGGTGGGAACACATCACTATGGACTTCGTCACAGGTTTTCCCAAGAGTCCCAATAATAGAGATGCAGTATGGGTAATAGTAGATTGACTCACCAAGTCAGCCCATTTTTTGCCTTTTAGAATTGGCCAATCTACCGAAGCTTTGGCTGACTTATATATGAGGCAGATCATAAGATTGTACAACGTACCAGTCAGCATTGTATCAGACAGAGATTCGCGCTTTACCTCATAATTTTGGAGAAGCATGCAAGAAAGCCTTGGAACTCGTCTAAAATTTAGTACATCTTATCACCCGCAAACAGATGGACAATCAGAACGTACTATTCAGACATTGGAGGATATGTTGAGAGCTTATATGTTGGACTTTGGAGGATCATGGGAAGATCATCTACATCTTGTGGAATTTTCTTACAATAATAGCTATCAGGCAAGCATCCAGATGGCTCCGTTTGAAGCATTATATGGAAGAAAGTGTAGGTCCCCCGTATGTTGGAGTGACATGGGAGAACGTCAGATTCTGGGACCAGAGTTAGTGGTCAACACCGTCAAAACAATTAAAAAGATACAAGGACACTTGCGAGCAGCGTAAGACAGGCAGAAACAATGGACAAATCTTCATCATCGTCCCTTGGAATTTAGAGAGGGCGATCATATCTTCTTAAAGATATCACCTACCCGAGGCACCATTCGATTAGGAGGGCGCGACAAGTTAAGTCCAAGGTATAATAGACCATTTGATGTGCTAGAGAGAGTGTGAGAAGTAGCGTATCGACTTGCGCTACCACCTTCACTTGAGGGAGTACATGACGTATTCCATGTGTCGCAGCTCAGGCGATATGTGGTAGATAGCAGTCATATTCTGGACCATTCAGAGATCACCGTTGGGCCGAGCTTATCATATCAATAGCAACTGGTGGGAATTCTCGATCGTAGAGAGAAGATATTGAGAAACCAGTCTATTTCCTTGGTCCGTGTGGCATGGAAGCATGGCTCGCCAGGGGAATCTACTTGGGAGCGCGAGGATGACATGCGCAAGCATTTTCCGAACCTATTCACAGACCAAGGAGGTATAAATTTACTTTGAATAATATATCACACCATTCTTGACTTTCTACAGTAACTTAGTTTTAATTTTGAGAATTAAATTTTTATTAGTTGGGCAGAATGTAAGATCCCTAATCCTGAAAAACCCTATTTTATTAATTAATTATTTAATTATATAGTAGTTATGAGAAGATAGATTTAATTTAAAAGTATGTGTGCATCTAGAGGATTTTATGAGAAAAAGAAAAATTGGATCAAACCCGCAAGCCGTTTAGCTACGGCGTAAAAAGAAGAAAGAAATATCCGCAGCAGCTCATCATTTACCCAGCGTAAACTTGGCCTCCTTACCCCGCGCGTAAATAAGGAAACAGTCAACAGCAAACTGCCCAACACACCGCATATACTCCTCCGCTCGTAAATCGCAACAGCAGTAGTATCTAAACCACCGCTTATTTTCTCTACGCGTAATACCAATCTCTGCTACGTAAAACCCAACCACAAACCATTAGAAGAAGAAAATATCAGCAGCAGAAGCAAAACTCAACTTTGCTTTGCCTAGCTTTTCTACACGTGTAAGTTTCTTATTCCACCACTCCTTAAAAATATCCTCAACCGCACACCTAAACCAATAAAAGGAAAACAGTAGTAGCAATAGTTTCTTAACCATTAAGTAAATCCCACCGCCTCCTTATTCCTATATATAATCACTACTCCCAAACTCTAACCCCACTTCTTCATTACGACAAACTTAACACTGTTGAACGTACAAGATTCAGGACTTTTGCTCGGCAAGTATACCTTGCCACTGTACAATTATTTACATTCCAAATGAAGCATAATTCTGTTTTATTTATGTGTTGCATTGGACCTTGTTTATGAGACTACCCCAGTATTATAGAGCATTATTTGGATCGTTGGCCGTGACATACACGAGTTGTGCGTCTCATATAGATCCCGGACTACGTATTGGGTTGGCCGCCTATACGAAGTACCGTGCGTTAAGGATAACTGCTGATAGAAAATTTGTATGCTAGTCGACCTGGCATTTATTAGAGGTTTATCGTGACATGGATGTGGCATGCTTAGAGCATGGGGTGGAGAGAATAATAAGTAAAGCATTTGGGCTCCTTTGCACTTTTCTCCTGTACGCCCGGATTCTCCACTGGAGAAACGGGTGATGATGACCACTACATATTTCTGGCGGTCTCTGCCGTTCAAAAGACGACATGCTTTGAGGCTCCTGATTCTCCGAGAGAGTCACACCAATCCCATATTTTAGCCAGATAGCCCACTTGGAGGAAAGTTGTTCTCAAATTGCATTCACTTAGACGGTTAGGCAACCCATTGGATGTTTATATTTCAGTACTTATTGGCATATTATTATGTATCTTCTTACGTCCCTCTGAGGACTTGGTTCCTTTCCAGATATGGACGAGCAGGAGTTCCCACCAGAGTACGGACCTGGACCTGACTCTACGTACCTGACTGAGGAGATTTCACCCTCAGAGTATCTGTGACTTATTAACGCTATTTAGATATTTTGCTACCTCAGTATAGTCGTTTTGTAGTGGATTTGTTTCCACCAGACTATCAGACTAAATACTTAATTTTTTGGATAATCAGTTATTATTCAGCTTTTATTCCTACTGGTTATTCGCGCTGTGGATGAGATATAGATTGCGTGTGACTTGTTGTGACAGTATATTACCACTGATGGATTTTAATATTCATGTACAGCGTACGTATGTATATGGTTTCCATATATTGGAGTTCGTATACATACGGCTGGGCGTGTTACGTATTCCTAGTCCTATGTATTTTGGGACTGGGGCGTGACATGCATAGTCTGGAAAAATATTTCCAGTCAGAAAGGAGCAAAGTATATCTCAAATAACAGTTCCATTTAATTGATAAGGACTATAAAACAATAAACAGATGATGCTATATACTGAGAGAAGACAATGAATAAATACAATATCAAAATAAAGAGACAGGCAATATAAATAATATGGTACAGTCAGTGCATATATGAAATAAAGAGAACGAGGTACAATATCATATACGGGTGATGTAGTATATGATCTAAAATAGAGAACTGTAACTATTCTAAGTGTTTGAAATATCAGTCTATCATGTGATCGACTTGGGACAAGATTAGGCTTGTTACATATGATTAGCTATGATTCATGTAAGGTCAGGCTAACCATTTGGTTAGCTATAAAATAAGTAGTGGTCAGGCTAATCATATATAACAGCTATGAGGCATGTAATGGTCAGGCCGCACCCGACGTAAGATGTGGGGTGAGCTATGATGCATGTAGAGTTGGGTATGATCACATAATCTAGTAATATTTCCCCTGGCCCCAACTAGTACAATTGATCCAATCACGACACGTCACAATACACGAGCTATATCCAATATATCATGTATAAGGTCTAAATATCAATGTCGTGTACAATGTCAATACGATAATCAATGTAACATCTCATGACTGCAGATCCAATCTATATACTAGTCCGTGTAGCACAGTGTCAAGAATCAGATGTAACATTTCTAGATACTGGAATTATAGATATTATCAAATAATTAGAATTATCAGAGAATGTACTCGCCTTGGGTCCTTAGCTGGTAACACCAATATCCTGTTCCAGAGTATCGTCTGGATGATCCAACAATCCTATAGACATATCATAAAATAATACAATATTGCATCAGATATTACACTAATCACACAATCAAAATACACTGAACTCGGGACTACGCTAGGTATGATACTGGTCAACTAGGGTCAGTGTGCGTCAAGTTGCACGGGCGTCGCATCTGTAATTGCTGTAAAATTAGACAGTCGATGATACGGGTCTTGCCAGTACATCGATGTACTTATGCCAGTCAACTAACATTTACATGGTCACAGGTCAATGTAACTACGGGGTATCCGTTGGTTACACTTGGGTCCTCTAGTACCTATATATATTATACACATCACTAACTAACATATACATTACTATCCATATGGTACAAATAATAGATATGTGTATATATATAAAATAAAAATTAATACTTGTATGTATATAACATATATTAGGGAGAGATATATACAATACGTATATATATGTATATATACTAAATAGAATAATATACTATATATATATATATATATATATATATATATGTATATATATATATATGTTTTAAAAATATACATGCCACATATTTATATAAATATATAACGACCAATATTAATATATACAAAAGAATACGTATGCTGAAAATATATACATATATATTTACCAAGTAATAATATACGTGTACTACATTTATACATATGCCAATTAAATACTCATACCATATACGTATATATATGTATATATATATATATACACTAACATATATTATGAATATGGATATATATATATATATATATATATATATATATATATATATATATTGAATACATATATATAAATAGAGAAATACAATATATATATATGTATATGCGTATACATATACGAATCCTACACATTCAATGTATATACTACATACATACATGCATACATACATACATACATACATACATACGTACGTACGTACACGCGTACGTGTACGCGAGGGGGAGGGGAGAAACCGTACCTGTGCGCGTGCACGACGATGACGAAGACGACGACGACGAGGGTGGTGGTCCCGGTGACGATGATGGCCGGAGCTGGGATGGCCGGACTAGACTGACGATGGTGGTGGTGCTGGTTCTCGCGGGGAACTCGAGGGGAAGGTGGTCGGCCCGGCGTGGAGGGGCCTGGTGGTGATAGTTCTGATGGTGGTGGTGGTGATAGCTCATAGTGGTGGTGGTGATAGCTCATGGTGGTGGTGGAGCTCGATATAGGGGAGGAGACGGAGTGCAGCAGGAGGCCACGGGAGGAAGAGCTGGCCGGAGGGACGAGGCAGAGGGACTCGAATGAGGGGGAGATGGCTCGGGGAAGTCGGAGAAGAGGCTGGAGAAGGAGGACTGGTCGGGGAAGAAGTTGCAGCGAGGGGGGAGATCGATGCACAGCGGTGGTTGTTCACTGCTGGCAGTCACTGGTCGGCCGGAGTCGGTTCAGGTGAGCTCGACCGGTCTGCCGGAGTTGGGATGGCCGAATGTGCAGCGGGGTCGAGTCGGATGGGTGGCTCGGGGGAAGATGAACGGAGTAGGGGGGGCCGTGCTCGGGTCGGCGGGATGCACGGTCGGTGAGGGCTAGGTGATGTGGAGCTGATGATCGGAGGAGTGGCGGTAGTTCTGATGGCGGTGGGTGGATCGGCTGGCCGGGCCGAAGAGAGCTCGGGATGAGCTGGCCGGCCGGGTGAACAGTGGGGGGAGTTGGTTTTATTCCCTCTTCTTTTTTAAAAAGAAGGAGGAGAAGAAGAAGAAGAAAGAAGAAGAAGAGAAAAGGAAAAAAAATGGGAAAAAAATACCTACGATTGAATGAGGAGGGAGGAGATGGGGGCTTTCCTAGGTTTGGGGATTAGGGCTTGCTTGGGAAGAGTGTGTGAAGAGACATTAAATAGGATGGTGTGTGTGTAGGTATGAGTGGTGTTGATGCTCCCATTTTGTATGGGTGGTCAGGATTTGACATGAGAAATTTATTCATGCAAGGAGAGGGGTTGGTTGACTAGTCAAATATTAGGGCTCTCCATTTGGTTTGAACCAATGGGGTGTTGACACCTAATACAACATTTATAAATGAGCCCCCTTAAATTTGGGTATTTGCACAGACACATAAAATAATAAAAAATTGGTGGGCGATTTGGTGTTTGGTGTTTTGTAGGGTGAGGGGGTGTTGTGTGTTTTGTATGGGCTTAATTAGTAGGGTATTTGGATTAAATTGGGATTAAACGGGATTAGTCAAAATGGTATCCCCAATTTAATTAGAAATAAATGCAAGCGGTGTTCTAAAATTAATTAGAAATATATGGGCCAAAATTAGGTTGGGACACAAATATCATTAGTGAAGAAGACTCAGAACAAAATATTACCCTTATTTGGGTTGCACGAAAAATGGGTCGAGATTGTCTCCAATTTTGATTGGAACGCACAACGATACAAAGTTGGATTTTATTTAGAAATTAAATAAACGTCCGCGATGAATATTGTGCGGTTAAAATGAAGCACAAGAGAGCATAATTATGAGTTACAAAAAGGTCAGAATGGAAGGCGGGCACGTCTAGGGCAAGGTTGTGAAATTTGTTGGAAGGCAAAAGCTAGGGTAGCGCTCCAAATATCAAAGTAATGGTAAGGCGCAACAATTAAATAAAATTATGTTAATAATTACAACCTCAAATAATTAAGTTATAAATAATACAAATTAATTCCATAACCCTACAATTCGGTCAGGTGTTCATCTAGTGGGCTTCTAGGTCAAGTCTACTAGCTCAAACATTAATGAACACTGTATATATATAATATTATAAATACACATCTCATGCAATTATTTAAATTAAATACACGCAATATTAAATATATTTAAAAAGTCAAAAATACCCCTATTTTTGGAACGTGGTAGTGACAAGTTTACCTTCCTTAAAAGAATTTCGTCCTCGAAATTTAAAATCCTTATAGTAGTATTTACTCGTTATATTATTTTCTATCAAAAGTTAAATTCATCAACCCACTTGATCATGAAATAATCCACCTTATTATTTCATAATTTTCAAAATTCTGAAATTATTGTATTCCTGAAAATCCTCGAAATAAAATCAAATTCCATTTTTTTATCACAATTTCCTCCAAAATTTTAAGTTAATAATTAAATACTCAAAATTTAACATCCAATCTTCTAATTTAAATTCACTCACTGCACATTAAGAAATCCCATCTAAAAACACTAATCCATAAATCCAATCCTTCAATTTAATTCCAATCAACGTATATTTATAAAATTTTGAAATGTCATCCGGAAAGTTTGAATTTGAACACTAACCTATTAATCATCTTACCCTCAAATTTTGAGTAAATAACTAAATACAAAATTTAATATTCAATCCTTTAATTGAGATCCAGTCGATGCATATTTATAAAATTTAAATCCTCATCCCAAAATTTAAAATCGAACACTAACCCATTAGTGATCTCAATCCTCGATTTCTTTTTCCACACAAAACAAATAATGTAATAGTTATAAAATCTTCAATACCACATTCGATATAAGTTCATAACTTGCAGGCCAACAAATATAATGATAATCTCCTTAATTTTCTCAAATGTTAGCGACATTCAATCATACCACAATCTTCATAAAAATTTATGATTTAATAAATCGTCAATTCTGCCATATTAATTCTCACGCTTTATTTAATTTAATATTTTATTCTTGAAATTTAAGGCACCTTGTCTCTCTTTGTCAAATCATAACCTTTTCATTAATCCTTTACTACAGTCAAAACCCCAAAATCAAAGTCTAAGAGAATCCTACCTACAGTCATACAACACGCAATACAATACGCACTTTAGATAAAATATGCAATCTAGGTGAAACATGCATGGTCATAGTCTCTGTTAGGGTGTACTACTAACTACATTATAACAAGAAAATCATGAATACAAGCTACGGTACTAAGGAATCAGTCAATCAATCAAACAGAAAAGGACAGAAGGAAAAAAAAGAACAAAACCTGCTAACACGTTACCTGCAGTATCTTCTATTTCTAACATACACTTAACTCTGGCACATTCACTAACTAATTCCTATCCTTGTATACTGGTACCCATATCAACTAATCATTAGTCCACAACATCCATGAATACATCCTTATTGCATACACCTGTCTATTAATACCAAAATCTGATACCAAGGACCTCTAACACAATCATAGGTCAATGATGCATTCAAAGTTTGATACTCCTATCCCTTTAGGTACCTCTGTTCTACTACAAGTACACCCACTGCTAGTTCTTTTTTCTACTACAATTGTTCATACTAGTTGTTCTTATCACTCAAGTGCACACCAAGTGCAACACACCATACTAAGTACTGTTCTCTCTAATACAACTCTAGATGGACACCCAAGTCTATTTGTAGTGCCATCTCAATCATGCCCAAGTCAACAGATCCTTACGTATGCACTTCATCCACTCATATACTAATATATATTTCTTACCCACCATAAAAATTTAATCCTCCAAATAAAATCATCAAATTTTACTTCTCGAACGATTTAAAGTAAGAGGCATATACTTCCTCAAAAGTCAAATACTCAATATCGAAATAAAATTTTAATCACTTCTAAAATCTTTATAGCTTTGACTATGTTTATTGAATCAAATTTGAATCCTCAAAATTTAATGACATAGAATCTCAACTCCTTAAAATTCTTAAAAATTGAAATTCATTTTCACTCTTCAATTTCAAATCCACAAATATACATATAAATGCTCACGGTTTCTAATACTCAAGGTGCACTCAAATACACCCATTGTCTACAACTCTTAACTGTGTACTAAAATTTGTACTGTCCGAATTACTTGCACTATTACTTCCCAATGATCAAAGTTATCATCACACGTATTTTCTCCAATGAGTTTCTATCTATATTAACCGATATACTAATTTAACATTATCATACAAGACACTTACTATTAGCACCTTGCTCAATTAATCCTCGATATAGAATCATTAGTACCCTTGGTATGATAACACTAGCTTCACTATTGGATCATCTCATCAAACTTATTAGAACTCACGATTACTTGCACCTTCTATAACACCCAGGTTTCACTTTACTCTCATGGGCAAGTATATGGTTCCTCATCTCGATTAATGTATATGTATTTTTCTTTAATCTTTTACAGCCTGCTAAACTAATATGTGATACGCTTCACAACTTTCATTACCAATCCTGATATTTCTTTACTCATGATATCTCATTAAAACCCTTTATACATATATATTTTTTTACTTTTAACACACCCGGTATCAATTATCAAATTAAACATCATGCTCCATTAATCCTTAACATAATTCTTGATACTTAATTGTTTACATAGATCATCCAATTACATAATCATGATTATCCAGGACGGGTATGCTGGCTCTTATACTAACTCTTGGAACCATCACTGACACTCTTCTCTCCTTCTATCTTTAGTGCCAATACTAACTATAACATACCTATCATAGAACTATTGCTACAAGGCACTACGCTATGGGTTAACTCTAGATTGATGCCTACTGCTCACAAGTCCAACCAAGAAACACTTACAAGCTCACAAGCCACACTCAGTCAACACTAATATAATACACAGACATAATTACAAGTTACTAATTATCATACTTAACAAGGAATCCTCAAAGAATAGAAGCTCAAAAAGGAACTGGATTGAGGACTGAAGGTATTTCTACTGCTAGCAAACAAAAGAAACGATGGAATAAAGTCCTGTAATAACAGAAATAGATAAGTGTTGAGATGATACTTTAAGAACCAATTTAAGATACAACTTGATAATCATACACGTCTGTCAGAAATCATGACACTTAGAATCCTCGCCATGCCAGTAAGCATAGGTGCGATAAACGACAGGTTCCGTAACTAAGGTATGCAACTCTATAATCATGTCATCTAGAATCTTTACCACGCCAATCGGTATGGCTGCGAGAGACTCTAAATTTCATAACTAAAGTATGTACATCCAAGTCAGGTTCCTACGTTCTCGTCATGACAGCTAATATGGCTGCGATAAACTCTAGGTTCCATAACCAAAGTAGACGTTTTACCTTTCTCACTGTCCTCATCAATATATGTCATCAGATGATATCGTAAATTTTAGCCCGTAAAATTCATCTTGATATAAAATTAACTCAACAACGATACCAAGAATTAAATTTAACAACTGGTCAACAAGAATCAAACTCAATATCAACGAGTGAGGATGGACGGAAACAAGGACGAAGGATTTAAATTGGAAATTATAATAAGATTCTCAAGGGGTCGTCCCAAGAATCTCTCAAGAATTTTGTGATTGAGTATCCTCTCTCATCCTAGTATCCTATGTCCTATATTCTATAGCAGGCACGCAGTAGTACAACTAAGACGTCGTACTACCACGACATCGCACAACTTGCGAAGTCTGACCTGCATGGGCCACCACTAAAAACGTGTCATGACCCGCACCCGGTATAGGGGCACGAGTACGTGGGTACGTCTAGCCTACGCCGCAGCATCGGCGGTAGAACGCTGTCTAGGTCAAAGCACTATCTAAACAATCTCGCACGAGTATCCAACTCCATAAGGAGACGCGGATATCACAATATAATATGAAAAACATACTCAATCACATAACTATAACACGATAAGATCTCGAAGAAATGAGTAAGATGCAACACAAGTCTAAATAGAAATAGTCTAACTCAATAATATAATCCAAGTCTCAATAACTATGCCGGAGACAAATCCGGTACCGAATAATCTGCTAAAAGAACTAACTAGATAACTAGTGATTCCGACTAGACCTTCCAGAATCACAACTGAAGTACCAAGTCCAAGTCTGCAGCTACTTATCCTGTGGTCCATAAATGTCGGACACCAGTCCTCTAAGGCATAGTCTGGAAAATATTTTCAGTCAGAAAGGAGCAAAGTACATCTCAAATAACAGTTCCATTTAATTAATAAGGAATATAAAACAATAAACAGATGATGCTATATACCGAGAGAAGATAATGAATAAATGCAATATCAAAATAAAGAGACATGCAATATAAACAATATGGTACAGTCAGTACACATATGAAATAAAGAGAACGAGGTACAATATCATATATGGGTGATGTAGTATATGATCTAAAATAGAGAACTGTAACTATTCTAAGTGTTTGAAATATCAGTCTATCATGTAATCGGCTTGGGACAAGATCAGGCTTGTTACATATGATTAGCTATGATTCATGTAAGGTCAGGCTAACCATTTGGTTAGCTATAAAATAAGTAGTGGTCAGGCTAATCATATATAACAGCTATGAGGCATGTAATGGTCAGGCCGCACCCGACGTGAGATATGGGGTGAGCTATGATGCATGTAGAGTTGGGTATGATCACATAATCTATTAATATTTCCCTGGCCCCAACTAGTACAGTGGATCCAATCACGACACGTCATGATACACGAGCAATATTCAATATATCATGTACAAGGTCTAAATATCAATGTCGTGTACAATGTTAATACGATAATCAATGTAATATCTCATGACTGCATATCCAATCTATATACTAGTCCGTGTAGCACAGTGTCAAGAATCAGATGTAACATTTCTAGATACTGGAATTATATATATTATCAAATAATTGGAATTATCAGAGAATGTACTCGCCTTGGGTCCTTAGCTGGTAACACTAATGTCCTGTTCCAGAGTATCGTCTGGATGATCCAACAGTCCTATAGACATATCATAAAATAATACAATATTGCATCAGATATTACACTAATAACACAATCAAAATACACTAAACTCGGGACTACGCTAGGTATGATACTGGTCAACTAGGGTCAGTGTGCGTCAAGTTGCACGGGCGTCGCGTCTGTAATTGCTGTGAAATCAGACAGTCGATGATACGGGTCTTTCCAGTACGTCGATGTACATATGACAGTCAACTAACATTTACATGGTCACAGGTCAATGTAACTACGGGGTATCCGTTGGTTACACTTGGGTCCTCTAGTACCTATATATATTATACACATCACTAACTAACATATACATTACTATCCATATGGTGCAAATAATAGATATGTGTATATATATAAAATAAAAATTAATACTTGTATGTATATAACATATATTAGGGAGAGATATATACAATACGTATATATATGTATATATACTAAATAGAATAATATACTATATATATATATATGTATATATATATATATATGTATATATATGTATATATATATATATATATATATATATATATATATATATATGTTTTAAAAATATACATGCCACATATTTATATAAATATATAACGACCAATATTAATATATACAAAAGATTACGTATGCTGAAAATATATACATATATATTTACCAAGTAATAATATACGTGTACTACATTTATACATATACCAATTAAATACTCATACCATATACATATATATATATATATATATATATATATATATATATATATATATATATATATATATATATATATACACTAACATATATTATGAATACGGATATACTAATATATATACATATTGAATACATATATATAAATAGAGAAATACAATATATATATATGTATATGCGTATACATATACGAATCCTACACATTCAATGTATATACTACATACATACATACGTACGTACACGCGTACGTGTACGCGAGGGGGAGGGGGAGAAACCGTACCTGTGCGCGTGCACGACGACGACGATGAGGGTGGTGGTCCCAGTGATGATGGTGGCCGGAGCTGGGATGGCCGGACTAGACTGACGATGGTGGTGGTGCTGGTTCTCTCGGGGAACTCGTGGGGGAGGTGGTCGGCCCGGCATGGAGGGGCCTGGTGGTGATAGTTCTGATGGTGGTGGTGGTGATAGCTCATGGTGGTGGTGGAGCTCGATATGGGGGAGGAGACAGAGTGCAGTAGGAGGCCGCGGGGGGAAGAGCTGGCCGGAGGGACGAGGCAGAGGGACTCGACTGAGGGGGAGATGGCTCGGGGAAGTCGGAGAAGAGGCTGGAGAAGGAGGACTGGTCGGGGAAGAAGTTGCAGCAAGGGGGGAAGATCGATGCACAGCGGTGGTTGGTCACTGCAGGCGGTCACTGGTCAGCCGGAGTCGGTTCAGGTGAGCTCGACCGGTCTGTCGGAGTTGGGATGGCCGGATGTGCAGCGGGGTCGAGTCGGATGGGTGGCTCGGGGGAAGATGAACGGAGTAGGGGGGGCCGTGCTCGGGTCTGCGAGATGCACGGTCGGCGAAGGCTAGGTGATGTGGAGCTGATGATTAGAGGAGTGGCGGTGGTTCTGATGGCGGTGGATGGATCGGCTGGCCGGGCCGGAGAGAGCTCGGGATAAGCTGGCCGGCCGGGTGAACAGTGAGGGGAGTTGGTTTTATTCCCTCTCCTTTTTTAAAAAGAAGGAGGAGAAGAAGAAGAAGAAAGAAGAAGAAGAGAAAAGGAAAAAAATGGGAAAAAATTACCTACGGTTGAGTGAGGAGGGAGGAGATGGGGGCTTTCCTAGGTTTGGGTATTAGGGCTTGCTTAGGAAGAGTGTGTAAAGAGACATTAAATAGGATGGTGTGTATATAGGTATGAGTGGTGTTGATGCTCCCATTTTGAATGGGTGGTCAGGATTTGACATGAGGAATTTACTCATGCAAGGAGAGGGGTTGGTTGACTAGTCAAATATTAGGGCTCTCTATTTGGTTTGAACCAATGGGGTGTTGACACCTAATGCAACATTTGTAAATAAGCCCCCTTAAATTTGGATATTTGCACAGATACATGAAATGATAAAAAATTGGTGGATGAGTACAGTGTCATTAATGTTTGAGCTGTAGATCTTGACGGCTAGAATGGTCCCCACTAATTAGACACCTACGAATGCATAGGGTGTTATAAATTAATTTGAATACTTAGGAACTAATTATTGAGGTTGGAATTATTATTCGTAAGTTTTATTTAATTGTTGCGCCTTAACGTTGACTTTGATATTTGGACGCTACCCTAGCTTTGCCTTCCAACAAATTCACAACCTTGCCCTAGACTGCTCGCCTTCCATTTTGACCTTTTTGTAACTCATAATATGCTCTCTTGTGCTTTATTTTAGCCGCACAATATTCGTCACGAATTAAATAAACATCCGTGACGAATATTGTGCGGCTAAAATAAAGCACAAGAGAGCATAATTATGAGTTACAAAAAGGTCAAAATGGAAGGCGAGCACGTCTAGGGCAAGGTTGTGAAATTTGTTGGAAGGCAAAAGCTAGGGTAGCGCTCCAAATATCAAAGTAACGGTAAGGCGCAACAATTAAATAAAATTACGGTAATAATTACAACCTCAAATAATTAAGTTCTAAATAATACAAATTAATTCCATAACCCTATAATTCGGTCAGGTGTTCATCTAGTGGGCTTCTAGGTCAAGTCTACCAGCTCAAACATTAATGAACACTGTATATATATAATATTATAAATACACATCTCATGCAATTATTTAAATTAAATACACACAATATTAAATATATATAAAAAGTCAAAAATATCCCTGTTTTTGGAACGTGGTAGTGACAGCTATGCATATTCAAGACTTGCAGTTCATACTTTGTCAATTAACAAAATAAGAGAGATTATTGGCCCATTAGGTCTCAATCAACTTGATTTTTATAATTAATTAAACAATGTTTCGATATGTCACAAATATGATACACTTGTATGCAACTGAAGACTCGACGATGTTGTGACGATTGATGGTTGTTCTGTGTCAAGTTGTTTATTTCATAAATGTAGTCTTCATTTTATTTAGTCTAGGACTTATGTACATCGAGTCGCACTGGCATACTCAAGTCCACTCAAATAGCCTGAAACCTATCCACATATACAAACCCAAATAAAACCAAAACTAGCCCATACACAACTTAGAATATTCTGGAAATCATCCAACCGAACTCAGACCAAAATCGGACCAAACTCGGACCAAACTCGGTTTTTCTAATTCAGAATATTGGCCAGTTGTGTAATCCTTGATTTCTGGTTCCAACGTTAGAAATTTTAAATGCTAGGGTACCGAATTCTAGCCGAATACCCTATAAATAGACTTGAATTTTCATATTCCTACTCACTCATCTTTTCTCTTTCTTTCTATCCTATAGTGAGTAAACCCTTAAAGCCTAAACCTTTCAATCTCCAAGATCAACTCTCCATTCTTCTAGTGTCAAGTGCGATCTCGGTTTAGAAGTCTGACAGAGTTGTAAGAGCTTGGCTCAGCAAGTTTTCTCTCTAGTTGTGAAGTTGTAAGCCTTCGTATCAAAGCTTGTGGTTGTAAAGAAGTGACAAGCCTTTGGATCAAAGCTTATGATTCACTATTGGTGATTATAGTGGATAAAACTCCGAGCAAGAGTTCTCGAGACTGGACTAGTCCTCTCAGAGGAAAACTAATATACATCGTGGTGTTTGCGTTTGTTCTCTCTAAAATTTACTGTTCTACTTTATTTACTGTGTTATTAGTTGGTAGCTACCTTTACCGTGCTTCAATTTTTAATTGGATATATTATTCTGCTGCATTCTATTTACCCGCTCTAGAGTTGCCTTACGGTCCTATATAGATAGAGTTCTACCGCATATACAACGACGTTGGTTGGATGTACTCGTACCCGAATATTCGATAGCGGGTCGTGACACTTTATGAATCTAAGTTATGTCTAAATAGAGTAATGGTCGAAGTAAGCTACATCAGAAAGAACCCAAACAAACCCTAAAATCAAAGAAAATATATGATACTTAGGCATCCAAATAGAGTAATGATCAAAGTAAGATAGTTGGGCTCAGAGTAATGTTTAGCGTAAGACTGAGCATAAAATAAACTATCACTACCATATTTCTAGAATATGGGCTTTATTATCTTTTACCATATTTAATTTAATGTGTTAATATATTGTATTATATATTTATTATACATATTATAGTGTTCATTAAGGCATGGGTTAGTCGACTAGACCTAGAAACCCACTAGATGAACCCCTGACCAAAATATAGGATTATGGATTTAATTAGTATTTTTCGGGATTAATTATTGGGGGTTATATTTTACTACTGTGATTTTATTCAATTGTTGTACCTTACCGTTGGTTCGATATTTTGAGCGCTACACTAGCTTTTGCCTTTCAACAAATTTTACACCCTTATCCTAGACGTGCCAGTCTTCCATTCTGACATTTGTATAACTCATAAATACCCTTTTTTGTGCTTTATTTTAGTCGCACACTATTCGTTACAAACGTTTATTTTTACATACAAATAAATCCAACTTTGTATCTTTGTCCGTTCCAATCGAAATTGGAGACACAACCTTGACCCATTTTGTGCAACCCAAATTATGACAATATTCTATTCTGAGTCTTCTACATCCATGATAATTATGTTCCACTTATTTTAATCCTATGCACTTCCAATTAATTTAAGAACACAATTTACACTAATTTTAATTAAATTGGTGTAAGGACCCAACCTTACCCAAAACTAGACCCAACACCAACCCAAACCCCCACTCACACCCTCAAGGTTCATACTAAATATGACACACCCTTTTTATCCACTACATCACACCAAACATGGTGTTTTCCTTTATCCAATCCCAAATTCTACTGTTTGTACAATTTTCCAATTGTTAGGAACTTTTATGCAAAAGTATAATGAGGTGTCCACCTCCCATTGGATCCAAGACATGAAGAAATACTCCCCCCCTCTTTGACCTGTTATACAAATTTATTTACCTTTTTTTTGGAGCGTACAACACTCTAACCTTTCCCCCTAGCCATCCTAAGCCCTCCATTCAAAATATGCACTATCTTAGCCATCCATTTTCCTTCATGTAAAAAAACCATCACCATCCCTAGGAGAACTAGTTGGCCATAATCCCAAGATGATCATCACCCTCTTCTCTCTCTCCTACATAAAAATCTTCCTCCTCTATTTTTTTATCACCATCATCAAACATTAAACCGAAACCCTAAATGAAACCCTAAACCACCATCAACACCTCCTTCATCCGGCCTCCATCCTGCCTGAGCACCCCGACCACCGAACAGCAACCTCCCGCCTGAGCACAGCCACCACCGTCTCCACCATCATCACAACCACCACAGTCCTTCATCACCGACTTCCTCGACTTCTTCAACCACCTTCATCCCGAGTAGTCGACCACCCTTGACCATCCCCATTCTCCATCACCGAGCTGACCTACGCCGCCGGACGTCCCCACCATCATCGACTTCATCATCGACCATCACCATCAATACCTTCATCATCTCTGACTCCTCCGCCGGACCACACCGCCTTCAACAATACCTCCACCATCATCATATCTAGCAGTCACCCACGACCAACCCTGACCTTCATCCGCCGGAGCACTATCTCCTCCCATCTCCGGTCACGACCAGCCAAACATCTCGACCCCGCCACAGCCAAACACCCGCAACCACCATCTCCGACTTCCTCAACCTTCTCCCACGACCACCCTCTCCATTCTTTTCCTACGACCCCGACTTCCCCATGTCTGACCACCTCATCACAGCACCTTCTCCACCGTCGATCTACTTCTTCGACCCCCACCGCCATCTACATCACAACCACCACAGCCAGTCACCACCACCTTCCCGGCCATCACCACCACAGCAAACACCTACGACCTTCCACCATATGAACACACAACCTCGACCAGTGCCACTGTTGCCACTGTTGACCGGAGCACCATCGCTGGAGATCGACCTCCATGGGCCGCAGACGAGCGTCACCCTTCCTCGGTTACGTGCACAACAAGGTTTGAACTTGCCTCTTTCCTTCATGTTGTGTGTTGCATGACACTGTGATGGTAAACCCTAATAACTTGTATGTATATATGTGTACATGTGTGAATAGGGTTTCGGTTTAATATATATATACTTCATGAAAATTTGTTTATTTGTGTTATATATGATTGTATGGCCATAGGTGTTAGTTGACTGCCTTGTGTACCCTAACCTACTAGATAGACCCTGTGTTAGTATTACATAAGATTTGGAGATTTGGACATATGTTAGTGTTAGTTATTTGTCTTGCTGTGCACGGTATTCTAGGACATGACACTTGTGCATTTTAGACGTGCACACTCGACCCTGCTAGTTGACCAGTTATCACCCCTACGTACGTTAGGTTCTAAGTGTAGTATAATTATGTTTATGTGCGTGCTAGTATAACGACTGATGCTATTATATTATTATATATATATAGGACCTTTGGATCGTTCGTGCGAGACTTCGGGAGCAGGATATTGGTATTGCCAGCTCAGGACCATAAGCGAGTACATTCTCTGACAGTTTTCATTATGTTGATCATCTCTATGATTCTAGTTGTATAGCGTACTTGATTCTGACACTATGGATACACGGGTTAGCATCATCGATACCGGTCACAAGGAGTCATGATTGGAATCCATCGTGCTAGCTGTGGACAGGGAAATATTAGCAGATTATGTGATCATACCCCACCTTACATGCATCATAGCTCACTCCACACATCACGTTGGGTGTAGCCTGACCATTTACATGTCTCATAGCCTATTATATATAATTAGCCTGACTATTGCTCGCATTATATCTAACCAGATGGTTAGCCTAACCTCACATGTATCATAGCTAATCATATATAATAAGTCTGATCTTGTCCGAAGTCGATCATATATAGACTGATATTTCAAACACTGTTAGATATTCTATTTCTGTATTCCAGTTCACTTATTCTAGCATTCACTTATATTTTTGTTCATTGCTAGTTTATACTATTGCTGATTCATATTCTCCAGTATTCCTTATTTTCAATATTTCTTTATCTTGTATTTCTTTACACTGTATTATAGTTTTTGTCAATATAAATGAAACTGCTGTTTAGTGCTTGTACTTCGCTCCAATCCTGACTGGATAAAATTTTTTCAGAGGACCTTGAGGACTTCTGTCCTATACACTATGGGCCAGGTGTAGAGGGAGACTACATACTAGAGATCTTAGAGGAGTCCCTCCCCTTAGAGGAGACACCACCTTAGTTATTTAGACAGTTATATCTATGCATCATTTATTCTAAATTTGAGACTTGGACTGTACTTATGTTGAGACTTATATTGAGACTTGGATGTTATTGTTTGAGTTAGATTATTTTGTTGTTTAGACTTGTGTTGTATTTCGATTATTTTCTTCGATATCTTATCGTGCTTTAGTTCTATGGTTGAGTATTTTTATATTATATTGTAATATCTGTGTCACCTTACGGAGTTGGATATTCGTGTGAGATTGATTAGATAGTATTGTGACCCAGATAATATTCTACCACCGATGCTACGACGTAGGCTGGACGTACCCGCATACTCGTGCCCCTATATCGAGTGTGGGTCGTGACACATTTTTAGTGGTGGCCTATGCAGGTCAGGCTTCGCAAGTAGTACGATATCGTAGTAATGCGACATCTTAGTTGTACTACTACGAGCCTGTGAAAGGATCTAGGATATAGTATACTAGGATGAGAGCGAATACTCGATCATAATTAGGAACACTTCCAATCTATTGCTATTGCTAGTCCTTCTAAGCATTGCTTTCCTTGAATATTTTGTCTTTCCTTGATGATATCGTATTCTTATGCCTTAATGACTTCTTCTGGTTTTGATCCATCTTCAGGATGCCACCGAAGACCCGATCGCATAATCAGCAGCAGCCTCCGAGGCTGACCCAGCATGCTTGTCATTTCTGTAAGAAGCCAGATCACCTTTGGAAGAGCTGTAGGGTGAGGCTAGGACTTTGTTTGTACTGTGGCACTGCGGGACATCCAGTGAAGGATTGTCTTCTGGCTCCTTATCTTCCCGGCCAGCACGCAGCTCCAAATCAAAGAGGTCCAGTTAGGCCACCTGTGGAATCGCAGATTGCTCAGCACCCGCGGAGGCAGACGCCCCAGCAGGATGGGGCATTTGCGATGACGGTCGAGGAGACCGATACTGCAGGTGATGGGCTAGAAGGTTCGTCCATTCTCAATTGTTGTTATTGAATTTGATTCTTGTTGATCGGTTGTTGAATTTAATTCTTGGTGTCGTTGTTGAGTTTGATCTCATATCGAGATAAATTTTACGAACTAAAATTTACGGTATTATCTAATGACAAATATTGATGAGGACAGTGAGAAGGATGAAACGTCTGCTTTAGTTATGGAACATAGAGTTCAATGCAACCGTATTAGCTGGCGTAAAAAAACGTAGGAACCTAACTTCGGATGTACCTATCTTAGTTATGAAATTAGAATTTCTCGCAGCTATACTAGTCGGCACAGCAAGGATTCTAGATGACATGATTATAGAGTTGCATACCTAAGTTATAGAATCTATCGTTTATCGCAGCTATGCTTACTAGTGTGGCGAGGGTTCTGAGTGGCACGAACCGCATCTGATGTAGGGATGCAAGTCGGGAACAACGTCCAGCCTAAATCATAGAATCGGCGGTAGAACGCTGTCTGGGTAATCTATCTAGCAATATAATGAACCACAAAAAATAACAATATACTCAATCACAGATCTAAGATGGAAACGAGCACGAATATGATAAAGAATAGAATAGTCACATATAACTCATGAGTCTAAAATAATAATATCAATGAGTCTGAGAGAATACTAACAAAAAATAAGCTAGAGACAAATCCAGTACAAAGGAATACTAAGAATCTACAAGTCCCTAGTCATCTGTCTCAGTCGGGATAAGTCCCTCCTGAGCCAGGGTCTCTGACTCTAAGCCCACAACATCCAAAGGTCCATAATGTATAGGGTACCACTCCTCAGTGTCATCTGGGAAAAATATATCCAGTCAGGAAAAGAGCAGAGTAATCTCTAACAGCAGTTTTAATCAATGATAAAAACTATATAACAGTAAATAGATATGAATATACAAGATACATAATAGATACATGAGATATACAATAAGGAAATACTGGAATAAATACAATAATGAATAATATGACAATGAACAAGAATACTAATGACTAAGTATGTGAGTACTAGCTTTAATATGTGATCAGCTTGAGAATATGATACAAGATTTATGGCCTGGCTAATCATACGTGCGGTATATGATTAACACTATTCAAGAGCAAGACTTGATACAAAGAGGGTATGATCACATATCTACACTGAAATACTCTCCACTCTCGACTGGTATAATAGATCCAACCATGGTATGCTATGGCACGAGATTCTCCAAGAAGATAGCTAGTCTTCCCGAGAATCAGTGTTTGTACATGTACAAGATAATCAATAAAATAAGGCTTGCACAAGATACACCATATACCAAGGAATAATATTTTATGACGAGATCCGGATATACCAATCCGTATAACCATCGTGTCTAGAGAACAAGGATATCTACACTAGATACAATGAACATAGAGGATATCATAAATGAGAAACTATCAGAGAATATACTCGCCTGAAGTCCAATGAATAGTCTCACAGATGTCTGATACGGTGCCTCAAAGACCTAGATATGGAATATAATATCAATACAAGGTTTCAGAAAGAAAAAAGTTAAACTAGTCAATAACTAGGTCAACAAGTCAATTCTAAGTCAAAATTTAAACTATGTCAACTCTAAGTCAAACCGGTCAAACTATGGTCAAACTATGGTCAACTATGTCAAACTATATATTTCTAGGTTGCATGAGTCTACCTCAAAGATATTGGATTCAAACACTAAGAATCTAGGTCATACTAGCTACATCTTAGAATGCTAGGATACCGTATCTTAGGATACGTAAAACAATAGGTAAAGCATCACATATACATATCAAACAAATATTAATTATAAAAAATCCTAATTATAATATTAAATGTATACCTTGGTTTCGAACCAACTTGGTATCACAACACTAAACCATAATCTTGATACCAAAACCCAATACCTTGGGTATCCCCAAATACCTTGATACTTACCTTGGTATCTTAAGGTAATATCTAATATCTTGTTTATACTAACTACCATAAATAATATATACTAACAACTAAACATTATAAATATAGTATACTAAAACATAATTAACAATTAGGAATATATATATATATATATATATATATATATATATATATAACTATTATAATTAAATATATAGTATCTAAATATAACCACAGATCTGTCATTAAAGCCCTACCGACAGTCGCTGAAAGCTAGTGATACCGTTGATACCACTGCTATTTTTGTGACAGTTTCCTGCTGCCGTCGCCAAAGCTGAAATGATGCCTTCGCTGTTGCTGTTGCAGCCGTCGCTACTGCTGCTGCTGTTGCTATTGCTGCTGCGGCTGCTGTTGCTATTTCCGCTGCTGCTGCTGTTATATTGCTGCTGCAGCCATCGCTACTGCTGCTGCTGTTGCTATTATTGTAATGCCCCACAATCGTACGGTGCGTTACGCTGAGTCAGATTGAATGAGACAATAGCTGGTTATATTTTAATTTGTTGTGTTTGGGAACAAGTATTGATTGAGTTGGTTTCATGTGCAGATCGCTAACGAAGTTCAATGGAAAATATGTGTTCGAATCAGAGCAGTACTGAGATAGCTGAATTGGAGCGATAATGCCGTATTCTTTAGTCCGATCGGTCAAATAATTTGGAGAGCACGGCCTGCTCGCACGGTCATACCAATTGAGTAAATCGTGCTTTGTATCGGACCATGGGTTCAAGGGATTGGCCGTATCGGCAGGACATAATGGTTAACGGAATCAAACTTGGTGAGTGGCCTCTGTCCCTTCTCCTCTACTCCTTCATGCTTAATAATATAGAAAACACGTAAAGGCTTGAACACTTAGACTAGAACTTGGGAATCATTACACTGAGGCGTGCATAGAGTGTACGTTATTTGCTTGGATAGATTTATGGCTTGAATTGGTTTTTGCGTTGGATAATTGGAGCTAGAGTTGGATTATATATTTGGGGCAGTTGGAGAACAGTTAGAATTATACATCTTGGTTGGAACATCAGGAATTCGGGCGAGCGAGCGTGCATCCGTGCACGAGTATCACTTAGACGCTTTGTCATGCAAAGCGTGCAGTAGTGGTTCCCGCTGAACGTGAATCTCCCGCAAGCTCCAATCTCCCGTAAGCTCAACAGTCCCCGCTGAACATGAATCACCATATTGCAGCGCTCCCGCAGGACAATCGTTCTCATCGGGACGTGATACCGTACGAGCCTGGAGGTGTGCTCGCACAAGGCGATATTGTCAAACAATAAAGTTATCATCGAAACGACCAAGTTGTAGCGAAAGTCAAGTATTGTGTACCATACACACATCAGAGTATACGCAGCGAAGCTCTTTGTATGGTCCAAATAAAATGCCACAAAGGCGATATAATACTCTTGCTCTTTTCTCTAGCCCACAAAGGTACTTACCGTTCATACATTATGTCCCGTATATCCAAGAAGCGCAACTACACCTACGTACCTAAAATAATGTCCACAAACGTGGGTCAGTACACAGCCATAATGGTGAACGGGGTAACCCACTCGTCTAAGCCGACACTAAATAAATAGTGAATGCAAACAGTTATATGGTGATCTTTCGAGTTGAATCCTAGATTCATTTTATGGCGTAGGATATGACATGTTAAGGAAAGCTGTAAATCAAGTTAAGCATGCAAGCATTCAACTCAAACCAAAAGATAAGCATTTTTATAACCAACTAGAAGGAAACAAGCATGCAAACCATCCTGCTCCAACCCAAGCAATACGAGAACCTATCGAACCATTTCCAAGCCTCAATGTCCATCCTCAAACCAAACCTTATAATCCAATCTCGATATACACACTCTTGCCGAGGCAAGGTGCCCGTCGCCTATGTGAAAAGCACAAACCAAACCAAAGTAAAGCAAGCCAACTCTTATCTATATGAAGTCATTGGCCAAGCCATAAAGGACTTTGATCGGACTGATCAAGTGCAGTTCTACCCGATCCAGACCGAGTAGCTAGCCCGCCTGGTCATATCGAACTACCGGCATCGCGCCTAAGGCACATTACCATTGTCTCCTCTATGGCCAAACGATCCCAGTGCTCCGGAGCCTATCCCGTTCGAGGAGATGAAATCCCGTGCAGCACAGGTTGTCCGTGACATACAGACACCAAGTAGGTTTGACGAGAGGATCGAACATTCTCGCCCCACCAAACGATCCTAGACTCATTAAACCAAATATCCAACCAATTATCCATAACCATTCTCCAACATATAGCCCAAGGCACAAATCTCAAGTTATTCCCATAGGCATAATGCTGCTTCTCGACACAATATTCCAATTGGTGCAACATCCCTCACTCAGAACAATCCCATGGCACAATGCCCCAACAGTGGCACAATGCCCTCGCCGATACAGTTGTTCGATTTTGAACCACAACTGCACACTTTGCATGACAAAGTGTCCAAGTGATACTCGTGCACGGATGCACGCTCGCTCGCCCAAATTTCCGATATTCCAACCAAAATGTATAATTACAACTGTTCTCCAACTGCCCCAAATATATAATCCAACTCTAGCTCCAACTATCCAACGCGAAAACCAATTCAAGCCATAAATCTATCCAAGCAAATGATGTATACTCTATGCACGCCTCAGTGTAGTGATTCCTAAGTTCCAGTCCAAGTATTCAAGCCTTTATGTATTTTCCATATTATTAGGCATGAAGGAGTAGAGGAGAAGGGACATAGCCCACTCACCAAGTTTGATTCTATTAAGCATCCTGTCCTGTCGATATGGCCGGTCCCTTGAACCCGTGGTCCAAAGCAATGCACGATCTACTCAATTGGTATGACCGTGCGAGCAGGCCGTGCTCTCCAAATCATCCGATCAATCGGACTAAGGAAGACGGCATTATTGCTCCAATCCAGCTATCTCAGTACTGCTCTGATTCGAACACCTGTTTCCCATTGAACTCCGCTAGCGATCTGTATATGAAATCAACTCGATTAATACTTGTTCCCAAATCCAACAAATTAAAATGTAACCAGCTATTGCCTCATTCAATCCGACTCAGCGTAACGCACCGTGCAATTATGGGGGGTTACATAATATACCACTTAGAATTAGGTTCGTCCCTGAACCATTCTAGTATCCATTCTACTAGCATGTCGCAATCTAATTTCATAACTCTACTCTATGCAACTCACATTCTCTTAATCCAGGCTCAGCATCTCGCTTCGTGCTGAACGCTCGCACAAGTTCCATATTCCCACATCCTCCTTACAACATAATACGAATTTCTCATATTGCTTAGTTTTGGATCATACACATATTTAAGGCGTCCCTGAAATACATGTATTTCAGCCGAGCTTAGCGATAGCGAATTTGAACAAGTTATAAGGGTATCTTTATGTCCGAGACATCTATTCGCTTTTCTCCCAATTGAACCAATCTCGACTTTCATTCCAACATATTCGCACAAGCGCTATCCTCAAGTATAATGATTTTCCACCGACTAAATCAGTTCGTGTTCTAACTCAATCCATCCAACTATTTCTGAATCCACACTAGCACCATCTCCAAATATTATCTCTTGCACCAAACGACCATCACAACTGATTCTACTCCAGCTAGGCTACTTACCCAAATATTAAACTTTGCTTTTAGATCATCTCAGCCCAACACCTTTCCTCAATCTCAATACCTCACTGGGTGAACATCTATATTAAGGTTTGTGCGATCCACGAAGATCTCATCACCACGCCAAAGGGATAGTGTCGTCACGATTTTAACGTGGACACACTCGCCACAATTCCTTGGTTGCGCATGGAATAGTTCTTCGTGCTGCTTCTACTGTCTCGAAGCACATGATATCACCTTCGCCTTCTGTACGAGCACGCATCCCAGACTAAGTTTTGATGCATCTTGTAAATCTGAGGTATATCTGTTCCTTCCAGTATTACAATGATTTGATCTGAACGAGCCACTGCTTTAACTTCACAAGCTAGTTTCACAGTTGTCAATTCATATGAATGCTATTCCCTTCCGGGGCACGACGAGTCAGAGGCGATGCTATCTTCAAAAATCTGTGACTCCGAATCTTATCAGTTGACTTAGGCCATTCCCACCATCGCTTCGATCTTCTGGCTGCATCTTCAGCTGAAGGCTATCCCAAGGGTCTCTTAATTCCAACACTCACTCAGTTAGGCCAATCTCCAACATACACTACTCACATCCATCATCGACGCATTCCCAAATACGCCGTCGCAAGGGTCGTTCTATGGGTCTACAATATTAATCTCTGATTTGATGGTCAAGTCGCTAGGGTCAGCTGTCCCGAAGCTACGCTCGATAATTGTAAGTCATCACGATGGACAGTTACTACGAACCATGCTACATCTCCTCTTCCAAATCCGAGCCATAATCCAACCATTCTATCCGAATAAACTTTCGAATCCGAGCATTTCATGCACTACCTCTGTCGATCTGTCAACCAAATGCCACTTAACCACCTAGAGTCTTACTATCTATCCAAGCCATAATTCGAGAACTGCGCTCGTTGAAACCATCCTCAATCAATCCGTCGTTCTACCCTGAATCCATCAAATTTTCTGAACTGCCATGTTCGACTTCTCGCACTACCACTTCCGATGATTCCCGAAACCAAAGACTTGCTCCAATTCTCATTCGTTTGCCGTGTTCCATAATGCACATCCAACTTGCCCGAGCTGTACAGTATTTTGCTCCAATGTTGCTATCTCGTTTAGCTATCTTCGAATGTTCATCCGCTACAATCCTTGCCCTCGTTCCATTCCTTAGCCTGTCTTAATTTTCTCTATGTTCCGATTAGTCCACACACTCTCAATGACTCGTGCATCAGTTCCAACATAATCTCAAATCCATATTGCCTATACTTGCTGCCTCAATCCGCCTCAGTACTGCAAGTGTTAATTTTCAATCTGACTTAACATTAACTAGTCTTGCCTCATGCCCGTTCACGTCTTTCAGAGAATCCATCCACCATCGTTGCACCATCTTGCCAAATTTTACTTTCGCTAAACCTGAGTCAAACTTTCCGAGCACCAATATCCAAAATCCTTCAAGTCCGTACGAATCTATCGTATTGCCCCTACAAACCAGATCATGTTTTATTACTCAACCAACAGCTCCAAATATGTTTCCAAAATTCGTAGTCCATGCTCGCTATCCTTCGATTCATCCATCGTTTCACTCAAGCGTATCCCAACTGTTCATTCCTTATGTTCAACTCTCTCTTTGTATTTACGAATGCTCCACCGAACTTCCAAAATCATGCAAGTGAACTATGATATTCAGCTTTCCATTTGATTATCTCAACTTATTTCTAATACTTGGTCTGCCTCAATCCTTCAAATTTCCAAACACTCTTTCCCATTGCTAATTCCGAACTCGCCCATATCTCAAGTCCAACGATACTTCTATTTGCACAAGCCCGTTCTCGATTGCTCAACTCAATATTCGCTTGCTCTATTTTTTATTCTTCCTAACTCTGCCGATGTGCACCAACCAACTTGTATTCCTGTTATCCGAGTCCGTTCAGGCAATTTCCATTGATGTCTATCCAAAATATTTTAATGTCTTGCTCACTATATGGTATCCCATATACCACTCCGAATTAAGTCGCTACTCGTATTATGATTCTTTTGCACAAATTCAAGATCTGTTTGAACCATTTCTTATGCGTGATCCTGCCATCCCCAACTCAAGTCTGACACAAAACTCGACTAATGCCTGAATCATCCAACTTTTTCCATCAATCTCGCTATGCAACTCGTGCCAGGTTCTATTCTCGATACTTCCAGCTATTCTCAAACCGTCCGATATTTTCACAATACGAGCAACCCGTGTAATGATCTCTCTTCCAACTAATCCAACCCAACACCCAACTGTTCCTTACCTTTGCTGTACGAGCAACTCGTGCAATACTCTTGATATTCCCAAGCCAACTCAAACCTGCTTAGCTAATGTGCCACACGAGCAACTCGTATAACGCTCTTTGTGATATACCCAGCCAAAAAATCAAACTTCATTCAACACATTCGCTACACGAGCAACTCGTGCAATGATCTATTCTCATCTGATGCTTCTACTCACAATATGCCGTATAACCAATCTCGTCTGGCAATCAACTGATCTATTGATGCAATCAGAAACTCTCCAAATGATAAGCTAAACCAACGCAATGACACCTCTCAACTTGCTGCACAAATACAACAACGCCACCCAACTTGCTGCACGAATGCAACAACGCCTAACGATGCTAAGCGATCTACCAAAAACCAACAAAAGCAACACAACGAAGCACAACATGCAGCCATAACCAGGAATATATAGACTTATTGTATAAAACATTTAATGTGGCACCGAGTAGAGCCAAGAGCTAAATGACACGCGAAAGCTATTTAGAGTTTGTGATGAAATAAAGGACCAAGTCCAAGGAAATGAACCAGGCACTCTGATACCAATATGTCATGCCACAATCTCCCGTAAGCTCAATAGTCCCCGCTGAACGTAAATCACTATATTATAGCGCTCCCGCAGGATAATCGTTCTCATTGGGACATGATGCCGTACGAGCCTGGAGTTGCGCTCGCACAAGACGATGTTGTCAAACAATAAAGTTATCATTGAAACGACCAAGTTGCAGCGAATGTCAAGTATTGTGTACCAAGCACACATCAGACTATACACAGCGAAGCTCTCTGTAGAGTCCAAATGAAATGCCATAAAGGCGATGTAATACTCTTGCTCTTTTCTCTAGCCCACAAAGGTACTTATCGTTCATACATTATGTCCCGTATATCCAAGAAGCGCCACTACACCTGCGTACCTAAAATAATGCCCATAAACGTGGGTCAATACACAGCCGTACTGGTGAGCGGGGTAACCCACTCGTCTAAGCCGACACTAAGTAAATAGTGAATGCAAACAGTTATATGATAATCTTTCTAGTTGAATCCTAGATTCATTTTATGGCATAGGGTATGACATGTTAAGGAAAGTTATAAATCAAGTTAAGAATGCAAGCATTCAACTCAAGCCAAAAGACAAGCATTTTTATAACCAACTAGAAGAAAACTAGCATGCAAACCATCCTGCTCCAACCCAAGCAACACGAGAACCTATCGAACCATTTCCAAGCCTCAATGTCCATCCTCAAATCAAACCTTATAATCCAATCTTGATATGCACACTCTTGTCGAGGCAAGGTGGCCGTCACCTATGCGAAAAGCACTAACCAAACCAAAGTAAAGCAAGCCAACTCTTATCTATATGAAGTCACTGGCCAAGCCATAAAGGAATTTGATCGGACTGATTAAGTGCAGTTCTACCCGATCCAAACCGAGTAGCTAGTCTGCCTGGTCGTATCGAACTACCGGCACCATACCCAAGGCACGTTACCATTGTCTCCTCCATGGCCGAACGGTCCCGGTGCTCTAGAGCCTATCCATTCGAGGAGACGAAACCTCGTGCAACATAGGTTGTCCGTGACATGCAGACACCAAGTAGGTATGCCGAGAGGATCGAGCATTCTCGCCCTACCAAACGATCCTAGACTTATTCAACCAAATATCCAACCAATTATCCATAACCATTCTCCAACATATAGCCCAAGGCACAAATCTTAAGTTATTTCCATAGGCACAATGCCGCTTCTCGATACAATATTCTTTTTGGTGCAACACCCCTCGCTCAGAACAATCCCATGGCACAATGTCCAAACTGTGGCACAATGCCCTTGCCGATGCAGTTGTTCGGTTTTGAACCACAACTACACGATTTGCATGACAAAGCATCTAAGTGATACTCGTGCACGGATGCACGCTCGCTCGCCCGAATTCCCGATGTTCCAACCAAGATGTATAATTCCAACTGTTCTCCAACTGTCCCGAATATATAATCCAACTCTAGCTCCAACTATCCAACGCAAAAACTAATTCAAGCCACAAATCTATCCAAGCAAACGACGTACACTCTATGCACGCCTCAGTATAGTGATTACCAAGTTCCAGTCCAAGTGTTCAAGTCTTTACGTGTTTTCCATATTATTAGGCATGAAGGAGTAGAGAAAAAGGGACAGAGCCCACTCACCAAGTTTGATTCCGTTAAGCATCATGTCCTGCCGATACGGCCGATCCCTTGAACCGTGGTCCGATGCAAAGCATGATCTACTCAATTGGTATGACCGTGCGAGCATGCCGTGCTCTCCAAATCATCCGACCGATCGGACTAAGAAAGACAGCATTATCGCTCCAATCCAGCTATCTCAGTACTGCTCTGGTTCGAACACCTGTTTTCCATCGAACTCCGCTAACGATCTGCACATGAAACCAACTCAATCAATACTTATTCCTAAATCCAACAAATTGAAATGTAACTAGCTATTGCCTCATTCAATCCGACTCAGCGTAACGCACCGTGCGATTACTGGGCGTTATAATTGCTGCTACGGCTGCTGTTGCTATTTCCGTTGCTGCTACTGCTGTCGCTATAGCTGTCGCCAAAAGCCCCCTGTTCTCCCTCTCTTATATATATATATAACACAAATATATATATATAATATATAAAACATAATATATATATATATATATATATATATATATATATATATATATATATATATATATATATATATATATATATACTAATAAATATAACTACAACTTATATAACTATGACTATATAAAATATGTAACATACATACACCTCCACATATATATATGTACATAATAACTACATATGACATAACATACATATATATAGTAGCATATATATAACAACACATGTACGTATACGTATATATAATCATACACACAATATATATACATATAACATATAAGTTTATATATAACAACATATATATATATATATATATATATATATATATATATATATATATATATATATATATATATATATATATATATATATATATATATATATATAGATCTTACATATGTAGAAGAATAGCTACATAAATATATATATACATAGGTAAAATAGATGCATAGATCTATGACACTCTAATACATAAATATATATATATAACAACAATATATATATATATATATATATATATATATATATATATATATATATATATATATATATACATACATATAATTACACATCACAATGACCAAGAACAAAAGAGAAATAGATCTAGAAATAATTGCTCAAACACATGGAGCGTATCACATCCGTATCCCACTAGATCTAGGATACGCTTGTGACACGAGTCCACCACACATCCAAACGTACCCCGCAGGACACGAACAAGTCTAATATATTATTTATGAATAATACGAAGAGTCAAACACAAATTTACATGTCCGTGTCAAAATATAATATGCTCAAACTCCCGTGTCGGAGAGAAAACCCCCAAATCAACACGTATCACCAAATTATTCGGATATGACCTATATGTACCCAATTGTGGATACGATACCAGCCCCAAACACACAAGCATATGCCAAATTGATCTATAGGACCAATTGACACACACAACAAATGTTAATCTCGGAATTCCCCCAAAATTGACACAAAAGTACCATAACTTTCTCAATAGGCCTCCTATGAACACAAAACCAAATCCTATGGGTAGCCTATGCATATGGGTTGATTTTTTATGGTTAAATCTCAGATTTAGAACCTAAATTAAGGGGAAAAACTTAATTATACCTATTGGGAGATGGATTCCTAATGTAACCTCTAAATGTGATAAAATTAGCCTCCAATTTGTAGATTCTTGCTCCTCTTTGTAGATCCTTGCTTTCTCCTTCTAGATTCTTGCTTCACTAGTATCCAATGATGATTTGGTAAGGAATTAGGATAAAATTTGGTAGAGAAATGATATGGAAATGAAGGAATTTGGTTGAGAGAAATTCTAGATCTAGTTTTCAAATGAAAAGAGGAGAGAGAAACTTTTCCCCTCTTCTTTAATCGGTCGGCCCCTTCTAACCCTTCCTCAAGATACTATGTAATGTCCATTATATCCCTTAGGGCCTCTCACGAAGAAATAATTAAGGAAGGAAGCTTCTAGTCTAATGGTTTAATTAATTTAATCATCCTCGTAATCAATGGGCTTTCTAGTTGGGCTCAATCTAACAATTAATACATGTTGGTCCATGAGTCTAAACTAAAGTAGTTAGGTCCACTAACACAAAGCCAAAATAAATAACTAACATCTAACAATAATTAAATAATATAACAAATAATTATTTATCATGCACAATATTTAATTAATTATAAAATAACTAAAATACCCTTTCCTAGAAAATATGGTAGTGACAAGTCTACCCTCCTTAAAATAATTTTGTCCTTAAAATTCAAAGAGAAAAACTACCCCCAAAAAATAACAGAACAAAAGAACATAACATAACAAAAGAACAGAACTAACTATGAAAGAACATACCTCAAGGCACAAACAAATATGGATAACGCTCTTGCATTTCATCCTCTCTCTCCCAGGTAGACTCCCCCGGAGAGTGATGCCTCCATGCGACATATACCAAAGGAATAGTCTGGTTCCTCAGCACCTTCTCTCTCCGATCCAGAATCTCAATTGGCTGCTCTGGATAGCTAAGAGTAGGGCCCACCTCTATCTCTGAGTGATCCAACACATGACTAGGATCTGCCACGTACCATCTCAACTGCGACACGTGAAATATGTTGTGCACTCCCTCCAATATAGGTGGCAAGTCTAGTCTATAAGCAACTGCACCGACCCTCTCTAGAATAGTGAAAGGTTCGATGAATCACGGACTAAGCTTCCCGCCCCACCGAAGCGAATCGTGCCTCGTGTCAGAGAAATCGTCAAAAATACCAAACCACCCACCTAGAACAAAACACAACCTTAAGAACTTAACCTTTAACAAACAACCAATAGCAAGCACAAAAAAAATCTAAAACTATACCTCGAACTCCAAAGGTCTCCGGTGGCTATCGGCCCAATGCCGCTGTCTGTCCTGCGCCACTCGAAGTCTGTCTCTGATCAACTGAACTTTCTCCGCTGCATCCACAATCAGCTCTGGCCCAAGCAAAACTCTCTCTCCAACATTGTCCCATGACAAGGGAGTACGACATCTCCGACCGTACAGAGCTTCAAAATATGACATCTCTATACTAGCCTGGTATCTGTTGTTGTAAGCAAACTCTACCAAATAGAGATAGTCCTCCAAAGAACCCCCAAAATCTAGTACACAAGTGTGCAACATATCCTCGAGAGTCTGAATAGTCCTTTCTGACTACCCATCTATCTGGGGATGATATGCAGTACTGAACTTGAGCTGAGTACCCAAACTCTCCTACAAACTCCTCCAGAAATGAGAAGTGAAACGACTATCCTGATCTGAGACTATGCTGACGGAAACTCCATGTATCCTGACGATCTGTCTCACATACATCTTTTCCAGCTTCTCCGTAGACAAACCCACCTTGAAAGGCAAAAAGTGGGCTGACTTGGTCAACCTATCAACGATGACCCAAATCGCATCTTTCCCTTATGAAGATCGTGAAAGTCCTGACATAAAATCCATAGTAATGTGCTCCCACTTCCACTCTGGAATGGATAATGGCTGAAGCAAATCTCCTGGCCTCTGTTTCTCGGCTTTCACCTGCTGGCACACTAAGCATCTGGATACAAACTGTGCCACTTCCCTCTTTATGCCATACCACCACACACTCTCTCGCATATTCTGATACATCTTGTTGGCACCTGGATGCATGGAATACTGAGAGCGATGCGCTTCCTGCAATACCTCCTAACGCAGCTCCCCACTAGGCACACACAATCTAACTCCATGCCACAAAGATTCATCCTCGACAATGGTGAAATCATCCTCCAATCTTACTCTCACCTGAGCTCTGATGCTCCTAAGAGATACATCCTCATACTGTGCTGCCTAGATCCTGTCCATCAAATTTGAATGTATCTGCAATCCCCATATCTGTATCGCACAACCAGGAACTATTACCTCAATGCCCAAGCTCTCCAAGTACTCTAACAAATATCGATCCTGCGTCAAGAACATAGCTACTGGATACCTACTCAAAGCATCGACAACTACATTATCTTTCCCAGGATGATCATGCAAAGATATATCAAAATCTTTTATCAGTTCCAACCACCGACGCTACCTCATGTTCAACTCCTTCTGCATGAAAATGTACTTCAAACTTTTGTGGTCTGTGAAGATATCTACTCGCTCTCCGTAAAAATAGTGTTTCCACAACTTCAGGGCGAAGATGACTGCTGCCAACTCCAAATCATGGGTAGGATAGTTCTTTTCATGAGGACGTAATTGTCTGGATGCATAGGCAATTACTTTTCTATTCTGCTAAAGCACAACCCAAACCTTTCCCCGATGCATCACTATAAATAGTAAAACCTCCAGACCCTAATGGCAACATCAAAATAGGAGCCGACGTTAACCTCTTCTTCAATTTCTCAAAAGCAACTTGGCAATCCTCCGTCCAAACAAACTCTATATCCTTCCTGGTGAGTCTGGTCATTGGTTCGGCAATCCTCAAAAAATCGTGTACAAACTTCCTGTAGTAGCTTGCCAATCCCAAGAAACTCCTGATCTCTGCTACCGAACTCGGGGTCTTCCAAGATTCCACTACTGCGATCTTCTTCGAATCCACTGAAATACCATAACCAGTCATAACATGCTCCAAGAACTCTACCTTGTCCAGGAAGAACTCACACTTGGATAACTTCCCATACAGCTTCTCCTTCCTCAGCACCTCTAACACAATCCTTAAATGCTCCTCGTTCTCCTCCGGTGTCTTCGAGTATATGAGTATGTCGTCGATGAACACTACCACGAACTTGTCAAGGTACTGATGGAACACCTTATTTATCAAGTTCATAAATACCGCCGGTGCATTAGTAAACCTAAACGGTATCACCATAAACTCATACTGACCATACCGAGTTCTAAAAGCAGTCTTCGGTATATCCTCCGGCTTCACTTTCACCTGGTGGTAGCTTGATCTCAAATCAATCTTAGAAAATACCTTGGCACCACTCAACTGATCGAACAGATCATCAATCCGTGGAAAAGGGTAATTATTCTTGATAGTGAGATTATTCAATGCCCTGTAATCAATGTACATGCGCACCGATCCATCCTTCTTTGGTATAAACAATACCGGGGCTCCCCACAGTGAAGAACTCTATCTGATAAACCCCTTATCCTATAATTCGTCCACCTGATTCTTCAGCTCGACCAGTTCGCTGTTGTTTACTATATAGACATGTTACGAATTGGTTCTGCACCTAGCACCAAGTCTATAAAGAATTCAACATCTCGATCTGGCGGAAATCCTAAAAATTCCTCAGGAAACACATCCAAGAACTCTGCTATCAACGGATGCGGCAACTCCTTGTCTTCCACCATAGCTCCATAAATAATGCCTTCTCCCTGCTTTGCAGCTCCTCTAGCAAACTCGAACTCTGGCTCTCCCTGCTGACCAAACAAAACTCTACCTCCTCTACAATCTATGCTAGCACGGTGCCTACTCAACTAATCTATCCCGAGTACAATATTGTAGCTCATAAGTGGCATTACAAGTAGACACACACTCAACTCCTGGCCTCCTAGAGTAACTCTCCGATCCTTGCAAATATCATTAACCAGGATAATGCCTCCCCCGGTCATGATCTTGCAAGTCCTAAGCAAAGACTCAGCTACCAAACCATGCTTCAGAGCAAAAGAAAAAAAATACAAAACTATGGGAAGCACCACTATCAAACAAAGCTAAAGCTGGAATATAATCAAGAAGAATAGAACATGCGATGATATCTCCGGTGGGTTCATCCTCCGCTGCTGCTGATGCTGGACGCTCATCCCAAGTCTAGCCTGTCTGCCTGAGCGAATAACTTCTTCTTGAAGAGGTCCTTGAATACCTTCCAAGACTGTCCCGCGTCAACAAGAATTGGCTTATTCCTGAATGAAGTGCGGGCGATGTTGAACAGTTGAAGTCCTATCGCCTTAACCTTCAGATCTTCAGAAAGATGGGACACCCTCATAAGATGCTCAATGTCCTTGAGCCAATCATCAGCATAGACGATGCCCTCCGTGCCCTTGAAGACCCTAGGCTCCAGCTTCTTGAAGTCCTGAATGTTGCCTGGCCGAAGCTGAGCAACCTACTGCTGGACCAGAACTCCTCTCTTTACTACGACACGAGCAAGCTGATGAGCACTCTCGATGCCCTGCCGTAAAATGTTGGTCTGCCTCTGATGTGCCTCTGACTGAGCCCTCTGTGCCTCGAGCATCTCACGAAATAGTGTAAACAACTATGTCACCTCTATTGGCACGGAAGGTGGAGGTGGAAGCCCCTAAGATACAGCTGGCACAGTCCTCTAAGTAGGTGGTGGACCTCTGAAAGCAGCTGACACTCCAATCACCGAAGAAGTGACTGGTGCAGGCCCTCGGGATATCGCAGAGCTCTCAGAAACTGCTCTCCCCTGCTGCGATATAGTCTTAGGTGGCATCCTGAGACAAAGCGAAAGAAAGAATCAATATGGCACATGATGTAAGACACTCAAGGAAAAGACAGTTTGAAGAGATCACATATCAATATCAAAGGAGAATAGTTGAAAGAATCAAAAGAAAATTTTCTAGATGTGATTGAGTATTCCAGCCTATAGCCTATATCCTATATCCTGACACAAGCTCGTAATAGCACTCAATTCAGAGCACCATTACGAATTGCACTAATTATGACCTCGAATAGACCTGCATGGGCCACCACTAAAAATGTGTCACGACCCGCACCCGATGTAGGGATACAAGTCGGGAATGACGCCCAGCCTACGTCACAGAATCGGTGGTAGAATGCTGTCTGGATAATCTATCTAGCAATATAATGAACCACCAAAACAATATACTCAATCACAGATCTAAGATGAAAACGAGCACGAATATGATAAAGAATAGAATAGTCACATATAACTCATGAATCTAAAATAATAACATCAATGAGTCTGAGAGAATACTAACAAAAAAATAAGCTGGAGACAAATCCAGTACAAAGGAATACTAAGAAGCTACAAGTCCTGGGTCATCTGTCTCAGTCGGGATAAGTCCCTCCTGAGCCAGGGTCTCTGACTCTAAGCCCACAATATCCTGAGGTCCATAATGTGTAGGTTACCACTCCTCAGTGTCATCTGGGAAAAATATATCCAGTCAGGAAAGGAGCAAAGTACATCTCTAACAACAGTTCTAATCAATGATAAAAACTATGTAACAGTAAATAGATGTGAATATACAAGATGCACAATAGATACAGGAGATATACAATAAGGAAATACTGGAATAAATACAATAATGAACAATATGACAATAAACAAGAATACTAATGACTAAGTGTGTGAGTACTAGCTTTAACATGTGATCGGCTTGGGAATATGATACAAGATTTATGGCCTGGCTAATCATACGTACGGTGTATGATTAACACTATTCAAGAGAAAGACTTGATACAAAGAGGGTATGATCACATATCTACACTAAAATACTCTCCACCCTCGACTGGTATAATAGATCCAACTATGGTACACTATGGCACGAGATTCTCCAAGAAGATAGCTAGTCTTCCCGAGAATCAGTGTTTGTACATGTACAAGATAATCAATGAAATAATGCTTGCACAAGATATACTATATACCAAGGAATAACATCTCATGACGAGATTCGGATATACCAATCCGTGTAACCATCATGTTAAGGGAACAAGGATATCTATACTAGATACAATGAACATAGAGGATATCATAAATGAGAAACTATCAGAGAATGTACTCGTCTGAAGTCCAATGAATAGTCTTATAGATGTCTGATACGGTGCCTCAAAGACCTAGATATGGACTATAATATCAATATAAGATTTTAGAAAGAAAATAAGTTAAACTAGTCGACAACTAGGCCAACAAGTCAATTCTAAGTCAAAAATCAAACTAGGTCAACTCTAAGTCAAACCGGTCAAACTATGGTCAAACTATGGTCAACTATGTCAAACTATGTATTTCTAGGTTGCATGAGTCTACCTCAAAGATATTGGATTCAAACACTAAGAATCTAGGTCATACTAGCTACATCTTAGAATGCTAGGATATCGTATCTCAAGATACGTAAAACAATAGGTAAAGCATCACATATACATATCAAACAAATATTAATTATATAAAATCCTAAATATAACATTAAATGGATACCTTGGTTTTGAACCAACTTGGTATCACAACAATAAACCATAATCTCGATACCCAAATCCAATACCTTGGGTATCCCCAAATACCTTGATACTTACCTTGGTATCTCAAGGTAATATCCAATATCTTGTTTATACTAACTACCCATAAATAATATATACTAACAACTAAACATTATAAATATAGTATACTAAAACACAATTAACAATTAGGAATATATATACATATATATTAATACCATATATATACATATATATAACTATTATAATTAAATATATAATATCTAAATATAACCGCAGATCTGTCATTAAAGCCCTGCCGACTGTCGCTGAAAGCTGCTGATACCGCTGATACCACGACTATTTTTGTGACTGTTTTCTGCTGCCGTTGCTGTTGCTGCTACAGCCGTCGCTACTGCTGCTGCTGTTGCTATTGCTGTTGCGGCTGCTGTTGCTGTTTTCGCTGCTGCTGCTGTTGCTACTGCTGCTGCTGTTGCTATTGCTGCTGCGGCTGCTGTTGCTATTTTCGCTGCTGTTGTTGTTGTTATGTTGTTGCTGTCGCTATAGTTGTCGCCAAAAGCCCCCTGTTCTCCCTCTCTTATATATATATATAACACCAATATATATATATAATATATAACACATAATATATATATATATATATATATATATATATATATATACTAATAAATATAACTACAACTTATATAACTATGACTATATAAAATATGTAACATACATACACCTCCACATATATATATATATGTACATAATAACTATATATGACATAACATACATATATATAGTAACATATATATAACAACACATGTACGTATATGTATATATAATCATACACATAATATATATACATATAACATATAAGTATATATATAACAACATATATATATATATATATATATATATATATATATATATATATATATATATATCTACACATAACATATAAATAAATAAATAAATAAATAAATAAATAAATAAATAAATAAATATATATATATAATAGATCTTACATATGTAGAAGAATAGCTACATAAATATATATATACATAGGTAAAATAGATACATAGATCTATGACACTCTAATACATAAATATATATATATATATATATATATATATATATATATATATATATATATATATATATATATATATATATATATATGTACATACATATAATTACACATCACAATGACCAAGAATAAAAGAGAAATAGATTTAGAAATAATTGCACAAACACATGGAGCGTATCACACCCGTATCCCACTAGATCTAGGATACGCTTGCGATACGAGTCCACTACACATCCAAACGTACCCCGAAGGACACAAACAAGTATAATATATTATTTATGAACAATACAAAGAGTCAAACACAAATTTACGTGTCCGCGTCAAAATATGACATGCTCAAATTTTCGTGTCGGAGGGAAAACCCCCAAATCAACATGTATCACCAAATTGTTGGAATACGACCTACACGTACCCAATTGTGGATATGACACTAGCCCCAAATATACAAGCACATGCCAAATTGATCTATAGGACCAATTGACACACACAACAAATGTCAATCTCGAAATTCCCCCAAAATTGACACAAAAAGTACCATAACTTTCTCAATAGGCCTCCTATGAACACAAAACCAAATCCTATGGGTAGCCTATGCATATTGGTTGATTTTTTATTGTTAAATATGATATTTAGAACCTAAATTAAGGGAAAAAAATTGAATTATACCTATTGGAAGATGGATTCCCAATGCAACCTCCAAATGTGATGAAATTAGCCTCTAACTTGTAGATCCTTGCTCCTCTTTGTAGATCCTTATTTTATTCTTCTAGATTCTTGCTCCACTAGTCTCCAATGGTGATTTGGGAAGGAATTGGGATGAAATTTGGTAGGGAAATGATATGGGAATGGAGGAATTTGGTTGAGGAAAATTCTAGATCTAGTTTTCAAATGAAAAGAGGAGAGAGAAACTTTTCCCCTCTTCTTTAATAGGCCGGCCCCCTCTACCCCTTTCTCAAACTACTATGTAATGTCCATTATACCCCTTGGGGCATCTCATGAAGAAATAATTAAGGAGAAAAGCTTCTAGTCTAATGGTTAAATTAATTTAATCATCCTCCTAATTAATTGGCTTTATAGTTGGGCTTAATCTAACAATTAATACATATTGGTCCATGAGTCTAAACTAAACTAGTTAGGTTCATTAACACAAGTCCAAAATAAATAACTAAAATCTAACAACAATTAAATAATACAATAAATAATTATTTATCATGCACAATATTTAATTAATTATAAAATTATTAAAATACCCTTTCCTAAAAAATATGGTAGTAACACTGAGTGTCATAATTTCGGACAGACGTCTATGATTATCAGATTGTATCTTAAATTAGTTCTTAAAGTATCATCTCAATACTTATCCACTTCTGTTATTAAAGGACTTTGTTCCATCATTTTTTCTTGATAGCAGTAGAGATACCTTCAGTCCTTAGTCCAGTTCCTTATAGAACTTTATTCCATTAGGATTCCTTGTTAGTGTGATAATTGGTGACTTGTAATTAGGTCTGTGTCTTGAATATCAGTGTTGACTATTGGGAGTGTGGCTTGGGAGTCTATAAATGGTTCTTGGTTGGACATGTGAGCAATAGGCATCAATCTAGGTATAACCCATAGCGTAGTACCTTGTAGCAATAGTTCTACGATAAGGTGTCGTTATGATTAGGATTGGTACTATAGGTAGAAGGGGGAGTAAAGAGTATCAGTGATGGTTCCAGGAGTTAGTATCAGAGTCAGCATGCCAGTCCTGGATAGTCATGAATTCATGTAGTTGGGTGATCCATGTAAATAATTAAGTATCAAAAAAATTGTGTTGAAATTAATGGAGCATGATATTCAATTTGGTGGTTGATACTTGGGTGTGTCAAGAGTAAAGAATAAAATATATATGCATAAAGGGTATTAGTGAGTGTGCCATAGTAGGAGGGTACCCATAAGTGTATATGAGAGTGTGAGGGAATAAGAATACATTGTGCTAAGTAGTAAGACTTGTATTACAGATAAAAGTAGGGCCTTGATGTGAGTAGATATGAGTGTACCAGTATATGACTAGTGATGGATGTATCACCTGATATTGAGGCCAGTGATGGGTTGGAAGCAATAGATGAAAGAGTGTCTAAAAATTGTGTGCAGGATGCACATTGGGTGATGAGTGTCAGTGTGATGAGGTAATCTAATGATGAAGTTAGTGTTACTATACCAAGAGTGCTAGGTGTTTCTATATCAAGGATTAGTGGAGCAATGTGCTAGTAACAGTAAGTAATTCGTGTGATAATATTAGATTGGTGTATCAGTTAATATGGATAGAAAATCTGGAAGTAATAGTGCAAGTAATCTAGGCAGTGCAAATTTTAGTACACAGTTGAGGGGTGTTGACAATTGGTGTATTTGTGTGTACCTTGAGTGTTAGAGACTGTGAGTATATATAGGTATACTTAGATAAATATGGGTAAGAAATATATATCAGTATATGAGTGGATGATGTGCATGTGTAAGGATATGTTGGCTTGAGCATGCCTGAGATGACACTGCAAACTGACTTGGGTGTCCATCTAGAGTTGTATTAGAGGGAGTAGTACTTAGTGTGGTGTGTTGCACTTGGTGTGCACTTGAGTGATAAGAACAACTAGTATAAACAATTACACTAGGTAAGAGAGCTAGCAGTTGGTGTGCTTGTAGTAGAAACAGTGGTACCAAAGGGATAGGAGTATCAACTTTGGATGCATCATTAAACCTATGGTTATGTTAGAGGTGCTTGGTATCAAATTTTGGTATCAATAGACATGTATGTGCAATGTGGATGTGTCCATGGATATCTTATGGACTAGTGATTAGTTGATGTGGGTATCAGTGTATGGGGATAGGAATTAGTGAGTAAATATGCCAGAGTTAAGTGTATGATAGAGGATGAAGGTGTGTCCAGGTGATGCATATTAAAGTATTTGAGTGTATCAGAGTGTTGAGTGCATCACATGTATCAGGGTGTTTGGGGATAACTGAGTTGATGCCATAGTTGAGAGTGTGAGTCTAGTACAACACAACCTATGTGAATATTTGAGCATCAGAGCACAAGTTTGAGGTATAATTCTTTGTCCGATTGTATGTTCTTGTGCTAGTTTAATTCAATTTCGAGGACAAATTTTTTTTGAGGGTAGACTTGTCACTACCACATTTCTAGAATAGGGGCTTTATTGTCTTTTACCATATTTAATTTAATATGTTAATATATTGCATGAAATATTTATTATACATATTATAGTGTTCATTAAGGCATGGGTTAGTGGACTAGACCTAGAAACCTACTAGATGAACCCCTGACCAAAATATAGGATTATGGATTTAATTAGTATTTTTTGGGATTAATTATTGGGGGTTATATTTTACTACTGTGATTTTATTCAATTGTTGTACCTTACCGTTGCTTCGATATTTAGAGTGCTACACTAGCTTTTGCCTTCCAACAAATTTCACACCCTTATTCTATACGTGCCCATCTTCCATTTTGACCTTTGTATAACTCATAAATACCCTCTTTTGTGATTTATTTTAGTCGCACAATATTCGTTACAGATATTTATTTTTACATACAAATAAATTTAACTTTGCATCTTTGTCCGTTCCAATCGAAATTGGAGACACAACCTTGACCCATTTTATGCAACCCAAATTATGACAATATTCTATTCAGAGTCTTCTACGTCCTTGACACTTGCGTCCCACCTAATTTTAATCCTATGCACTTCCAATTAATTTAAGAACACCATTTACACTAATTTTAATTAAATTGGTGTAATGACCCAACCTAACCCAAAACTAGACCCAATACCAACCCAAACCCCCACTCACACCCTCAAGGTTCATACTAAACATCACACACCCTTTTTATCCACTATATCACACCAAACATGGTATTTTCCCTCATCCAATCCCAAATCCCATTGTTTGTGCAATTTCCCAATTGTTAGGGACTTTTATGCAAAAGTACAATGAGGTATCCACCTCCCATTGGATCCAAGACATGAAAAAATGCTCCCCCTTTTTGACCGGCCATACAAATTTATTTTCCTTTTTTTTGGAGTGTACAACACTCTAACCTTTTCCCCTAGCCATCCTAAGCCCTCCATTCAAAACATGCACTATACTAGCCATCCATTTTCTTTCATGTAAAGAAACCATCACCATCCCTAGGAGAACTAGCCGACCCTAATCCCAAGGTGATCATCACCCTCTTCTCTCTCTCCTATATAAAAACTCTTCCTCCTCTATTTTTTTATCACCATCATCAAACATCAAGCCGAAACCCTAAACGAAACCCTAAACCACCATCAATACCTCCTTCTTCCGGCCTCCATCCCGCCTGAGCACCCCGACCACCGAGCAGCGACCTCCCGCTTGAGCACAGCCACCACCATCTCCATCATCATCACAACCACCACAGTCCTTCATCACCGACTTCCCTGACTTCTTCCACCACCTTCGTCTCGAGCATTCGACCACCCTCGATAATCATCATTCTCCATCACCGAGCTGACCTACACCGCCGGACGTCCCCACCATCATCGACCATCACCATCAACACCTTTATCATCCTTGACTCCTCTGCTGGACCACACCGCCTTCAACAACACCTCCACCATCATCATCTCCAGCAGTCACCCACGACCAACACCGACCTTCATCCATCGGAGCACCATCTCCTCCCATCTACGGCCACGACCAGCCAAATGCCTCGACCCTGCCACAGCCAAACACCCGCAACCACCATCTCCGACTTCCTCAACCTTCTCCTATGACCACCCTCTCCATTATCTTCCTACGACCCCGACTTCCCCACGCCGGACCACCTCATCACAACACCTTCTCTACCGTCGATCTACTCCTTCGACCCCCACCGTCATCTACATCACAACCACCACAGCCAGTCACCACCACCTTTCTGGCCATCACCACCACAGCAAACACCCACGACCTTCCACCACAGCAATACACAACCTCGACCCGTGCCACGGTTGCCACTGTTGACCAGAGCACCATCGCCGGAGATCGACCTCCACGGGCCGCGGACGAGCGTCACCCCTCCTTGGTCACGTGCACACCAAGGTTTGAACTTGCCTCTTTCCTTCATGTTGTGTGTTGCATGATACTGTGTTGGTAAACCCTAATAACAAGTGTGTATATGTGTGTGCATGTGTGAATAGTATTTAGGTTTAATATATATATACTTGCCATGTGTACCCTAACCTACTAGCTAGGTCTTGTGTTAGTGTTACACAAGATTTAGAGATTTAGACATGTGTTAGTGTTAGTTATTTGTCTTGCTGTGCACGGTATTCGAGGATATGACACTTGTGTATTTTAGACGTACACACTCGACCTTGCTAGTTGACCAGTTATCACCCCTACGTACGTTAGGTTCTAAGTGTAGTGTAATTATGTTATATGCATACTAGGGTAACGACTGATGCTATTATATTATTGTATTATATATAGGACCTTTGGATCGTTCGTGCGAGACTTCGGGAGCAGGATATTGGTATTGCAAGCTCAGGACCACAGGCGAGTATATTCTCTGACAGTTTTTATTATGTTGATCATCTCTATGATTCTAGTTGTATAGCGTACTTGATTCTGACACTATGGATACACGGGTTAGCATCATCGATACCTGTCACGAGGAGTCATGATTGGAGTCCATCGTGCTAGCTGGGGACAGGAAAATATTAGCAGATTATGTGATCATACCCCACCTTACATGCATCATAGCTCGCCCCATACATCACGTTGGGTGTAGCCTGACACATGCCCCATAGCCTGTTATATATGATTAGCCTGACTATTGCTAGCATCATAGCTAACCAGATGGTTATCCTGACCTCACATGTATCATAGCTAATCATATATAACAAGCCTGATCTTGTCCCAAGCCGATCACATAATAGACTGATATTTCAAGTACTTAGTTAGATATTCTATTTATGTATTCCAGTTCACTTGTTCTAGCATTCACTTATATTTTTGTTCATTGCTAGTTTATACTATTGCTGATTCATATTCTCCAGTATTCCTTATTTCTAGTATTTCTTCATCTTGTATTTCTTTATACTGTATTATAGTTTTTGTCAATATAAATAAAACTGCTATTTAGTGCTTGTTCTTCGCTCCAATCCTGATTGGATAAATTTTTTCCAGAGGACCTTGAGGATTCTGTCCTACACACTATGGGCCTGGTGTAGAGGGAGACTACATACCAGAGATCTTAGAGGAGTCCCTCCCCTTAGAAGAGACACCACCCGCAGTTATTTAGACAGTTATATCTATGCATCATTTATTCTAAATTTGAGACTTTGACTGTACTTATGTTGAGACTTATATTGAGACTTGGATGTTATTGTTTGAGTTAGATTATTTTGTTGTTTAGACTTGTGTTGTATTTCGATTATTTTCTTCGATATCTTATCGTGCTTTAATTCTGTGGTTGAATATTTTCATATTATATTGTAATATCTGTCTCCTTATTGAGTTGGATATTCGTGTGAGATTGATTAGATAGTATTGTGACCTAGACAACGTTCTACCGCCGATATTGCGGCGTAGGCTAGATGTATCCACGTACTCGTGCCCCTATATCGGGTGCGGGTCGTGACACAAACCACAATAAAATACTTAGAACAAAATATTGCAAACAACTGAGCACAAAAAACCATAACAGACACTAAACCTACTATAATTGTTGAAATATTCTAGGTTGGTGGAATACTACCAGGCAATTACAAGGATAGTAGCAGATGTGTGTCACCCTCACTTTTTCAGTTAGGGGTAGCTTGGTAATTTGGCATGGGTATTTAATTTTAGAAATATAATATTGAATATTGTGTGATGATTGTATATTTTATTTAATTAAGATAGACTATGATTATTTATGACTAGTATTAGTTAGTCATTAGAGACTTATTTTAATTAGTTAGTTAGAGAGACTAGACAATAATTAGACTTGTCATATATATACCTATTTAAATTATCATGACAAATAGTAAGCCCAACTTAGACCCAAGCCCATTAGTCATTCCACTAATTAAATTAAGAGGGATTAGTATAACTACAATTAGTTAGAGACTTCCAATTATACCCATCCTTAATTATTCCTCATAATGCAACATGTGGGAGGCAACTTGGACTTCTGACATTTCTTGGAGATGGGGGAAGAGGCCGGCCACTTAAGAGGGGAGGGGGGGGGGGAGGTTCTCCTCTATCTCTCCTCATTTGTATTTCATTTTGTGTGTACAAATTCTAGATCCCCAATTTCCCAAATTCCATCCATTGAATTTCCAAACAATTCCTTATAAATTTCTTATCAAATTTATCACTCTTGGAGCCTTGAAGCTTGGAGAAGTAAGGAGCATAAGGAGGAGAAGCTTTGGAGTTAGAGACCGTGTCCGGATCGTGTCCAATTATATTTTCAATAAGAATCCATCTCCCAATTGGTAATTCCTAATTTTTTTTCTCATTGTAGCTCCTTAATCATGCATTTGACCATTAGGAATAACCCCATGGCATATGACTACCTATAGGAACAAGTTCTAGGCTAATTGGCTTTGTATTGTGAGATCTATGAGGTAATTTATGTGTAGGTTGGAGGAATTATGAATTTGACACCTCAATTGTGTGTCATGAGACTAATTAGATATAATTAGACTTAGATCGGGTTATGGGACTAGGTACGTGTCCACAAATGGATACGCATAGGTCGTATCATGGTATCTTGCAATACAGTGTGATACGGAGTCAATTTTGGGTAAATTACATGAATTCGCTTCATGATGTGTTGTAATGATTTTTAATAGTTGTAATTATATATATATGACTTGTAGAAATGATTAATTATGGATTATGGGGAGTTTGGCACCTCATTGGGTTGAGTATCATAGATATCCTAGTATGCACTATAGTTATTTGTCTTAATGTCTCTCTATATATATGTATGTATAGTGATATATTAATTTATATATGTATATGTGTGTAGGTATAGTGATGTATATATATATGCTAGTGTGTGAGTAAGTGAGTGTCAAGTGTCAGTGTGCCTTGGAGTAGAGGGGGTCAGGTTTTGCTAGCTGCTAGAGCAGTTTTTAGTGCACAAGTACATCTGTAGCAGCAATGCATCAACAATAAGTAGTGCAGCAGCTGCAGTACAATGCAACAAGTAGATCTCGAGTAGCAAGCATTGCAGCTAGCATGGACAACAATGCAGTTCAGCAGCAACTGCAGCAGTATTAGCAGTTAGCAGTGCAGCAATTGCTGCAGCAGCAAACAACAAGGCCAGCATATAGCAGCAGCTAGCAAGTGCAAGTGTAGTACAGCAGTTTAGCATCAGCAAGTATAGCAAGCTATGCACACAGCAAGAGCAGAGCTAGGAGCAGCAGCAAGCTGCAATGGCAGTATTTGAATTAGACAGCAACAACATTTGCAAGAGCAGCAATTGTAGGCAGTTATAAGTTTCAGTGTTAGTATAGGCTTTTAGCTATAGATTAATTTGAAGAGATCATATGCAGGTAAAGGAAGATGTGTTGAACTCGAGTAGTACGCCATTCAGTAGATTGCAATAGCAGTAGCTACCTAAAAATAAGGAGGGTGGACTATCAGTTTAAGTTAAGGGGGTCCAGGTATTATCATGGGATGAGTGCCTTAGTGTCAACCATGGTAGCATCAGTTAGTAATCTAAGTTAGTTATTATTTGATAGTGGTTATTTTAAATGTCAGTTTGTATATCAATTGACCAAGTTTCAGTGTTAGTATGGTAGGTGAGTGTCAGTTGGAAGCTAAGTTAGTATTGATAGTCAGTAATTGGCATGGGAGGATGTGTTAGTGAAGGTATTAGTTAGAGTATCAGTTAGTTAGTATCACCTAACTAGTATGGTAACTATTAGTATTAGTTGTATTATTAGTACTTATTAGTAAAGTACTATAGTAGTTAGTTAGTGACCTTTTTAGACCAAATAACTTTAGTTGGACTTAATAAGACTTAGTTAAGTTAGAATAAATTAGGACTTAACGTAGAAGCATGTATTAGTATTTTTACTCATTAACTTTTATTACACCATTAACTTGATAATTCCTAAAATAGGTATGTGGGACACCATCTTGAGCATCGAGAGACACCTTGCTCAGGACCTCAGGCGAGTACATTTCTTTATTAGTTTTTATTTTATGATAGTGTATATATCACTTATTCTAGAACTGCGTACTTGATACTGACACTTGGTTACACGGGCTGGTACTATATGGATCTCGTCAGGAGGTGTTATCCCTTACCGTGTTCAGCGGGTACTCATTCACATGTATTTCATCATGTACATCGGGTATTAATTTTCATGTGCTTCATGTGCATCCACTATTTCGTGTGATAGTGTGACTATATCGTATTCATGTGCATAACGTGTCGTGATTGGATCCATGAGTATTGATTGGGAAGGGGGAGTAGAAGTTGGTTATGTGATCAAGCTCTATTTATCTCATGTGTATGTCGATTATACACCTCACGTATAATCGAGTTGCCCTATTACCTCATGTGCAACTTAAGACGATCACATAATAAACTTGCGCTCTAAACCACATAGCTAGTATTTCTGTTCTTCTACTTGCAGTTTATTTCCATATTCCAGTATTTACTTTCTAGTTCCTTATCGTGATTATTTGCCTGTTCTTATATGTATTTCCATTTCTTAATACTTGTGCGTCTAGTATCCTTTTATATTACTCGTTATATATATGCTCGATTATGTATTTAAAACTACTTTCAGAGGTATGTACTTCGTTCCAATCCTGACTGGATATATTTTTTAGATGATTGGCTAGAGGAGCTGTGTCCCACTTATTACGGACCCTAGGACGGCGTTCCATTAGAGGATACTCATTTAGAGCAGGAGGACTTAGTACCAGATCCTGAGGAGGTTTAGATTATTGCTAGACTTGTATTAGACTCTTATTGAGGTTGTTGGCATGTACATATTATTTCAGACTTGCGGTTGTATTATGATTCTATTTCTTTCGTTATTCCATTCGTGCTATATCTTCCTTAGTTTGCATTATGATTGAGTATGGTTACATTTATCAGATACCATATTATTCCTCCGTTTGGAGTTGAGGTGAATGACAAGTACCATATTTATATTATTTGAGATGCTTAGATAGTAGAGTTGACCCAGACAGTGTTCTACCGCCAATTCTGCAACGTACGTAGGTTGGACGTACCCACGTACTCATGCCCGAATATCCGGGTGCAGTTTGTGACAATGTGTGTAGTTTCCTAGGGTTAGTGGGATACTACCAGAGTTTTTAGCATATTTTGCTACGATATCAACACTCTTGATGCATTTAACGCGTAAGGATATTGAGTTTGTTTGGTCAATATAGTGTCAAACTTCGTTTGAGGAGTTGACGAAGAGATTGATTTTAGCATCAATTTTGATACTTTTAGTGGGACCCTGAGGGTTCACGATATATTGTGATGCGTCTGGGAAAGGGCTCAGATGCGTATTGATGCAGCATAAGAGAGTGATAGCTTATTTATCTTGTCAGCTTCGCATGAGAAGAACTATCCGACATATAATTTAGAGTTAGCATCATTGGTATTTGTGCTCAGGTTATGGAGGCATTATTGGTATGGTGACCGAGTAGAGATTTATACTAATTACAAGAGCATAAAATATGTTTTTACTCAGAAGAACTTGAATAAGAGGTAGAGGAGATGATTATGGTAGTTGAAAGATTATGATGTGGAGTTTCAGTACCATCCTGTCACGACCTGCACCCGGTGTAAGGGTACAAGTCGGAAACAACGCCCAGCCTACGCCGTAGAATCGGTGGTAGAACGTTGTTTGGATAATCTATCTAATAATATAATGAACCCCCAATAATGATAATATACTCAATCACAGAACTAAGATGGAAATGATCACGAATCAGATAAAGAATAGAATAGTCACAATACACTCATGAGTCTAAAATAATACATCAATAAGTCTGAAGAAATAACAAAATAAGCTGGAGACAAATCCAGTACAAAGAATACTACGAAGCTACAACGCCTGGGTCAACAATCTCAGTTGGGATAAGTCCCTCCTGAGCCAGGGTCTCAGAATCTAAACCCACAACATTCTGGGGTCCATAATAGGTAGAGTACCATTCCTCAGTGTCATCTGGAAAAATATATCCAGTCAGGAAAGGAGCAGAGTACATCTCTAACAGCAGTTCTAATCAATGATAAAAACTATGTAACAGTAAATAGATGTGAATATACAAGATGCACAATAGATACAAGAGATATATATATATACAATAAAGAAATACTGGAATAATACAATAATAAACAATATGCCAATGAATAAGAATACTAATGACTAAGTGTGTGAGTACTAGCTTAACATATGATCGGCTTGGGCAAGATGCAATGCGGCCTGGCTAATCATACGTGCGGTGTATGATCAACACTATTCAGTAATCAGTACTTGATACAATAGGGATATTGATCATATATCTATACTAATACTCCCCATCCTCGACTGGAATAATAGATACAACTACGGTATGCTATGGCACGAGATTTCCCAAGAAGATAGCTAGTCTTTCCGAGAATCAGTGTCTGTACATGTACAAGATAACCAATAAAATAATACTTGCACCATATACACCATATACCAAGGAATAATATCTTATGACGAGATTCGGATATACCAATCCGTGTAACAATAGTGTCAAGAGAACATGGATATCTACACTAGATACAATAAATATAGAGGATATCATAAATGAGAAACTATCAGAGAATGTACTCGCCTGAAGTCAAAAGAATAGTCTCACAGATATCTGACACGGTGCCTCGAAGACCTAGATATGAAATACAACATCAATACAAGGTTCCAAAAAGAGAATAAGTTAAACTAGTCAACTTCTAGGCCAAAAAGTTAATTCTAAGTCAAAAGTCATCTATGGTCAACTCTAAGTCAACTATGGTCAACTATGGTCAAACCAATGTCAACTATCTATTTCTAGGTTGCCGTATATTTGGATACTAAAGTCTAAGCCAAGAAACCCACAACTTAAATATTTGGATACCGTATCTCCGGATGCGTAAATTCTAAGGTAACACAACAAAATATATATCAAACAATATTTATAATAATATAGAATCACAATTTCAACATTAAAATAGGTACCATGGTTTTGAACCAACTTGGTATCTCAACAATAATTACAAACTTGATACCCAAACCCAATACCTTAGGTATCCCCATTTACCTTGGTTTCCTCAAGGTAATTCCCAATACCTTGTTACATTAATTACCCTTATATATAAATAATACATATACTAAATATTATAGATATAAGAAATTAGCAATTAAGAATATAATATATCCATATTAATACATACATATATATATATATATATATATAAGTATATAAATATATAACTATAAAAACTGCCTACTGTCGCTAAAAACTGTGCTGAATACTGATATTCTGATACTTTGTCTTTTTAGTGACAGTTTCTGCCTGTCACTGAAGCTGCTATCATTGATGCTGCTGAAATCCTGCACTGCTGCTGCTATTTTGGTGACAGTTTACAACCGTCACCTAACCTTCTGTCGCTGCTAAAATCCTGCAATGCTGCTGCTGTTTTGGTGACAGTTTACAACCGTCACCTAACCTTCTGTCGCTGCTGCTGCCTCTCCCGCCGCTACTGTTGCTATTTAATGACAGCGGCGGCTGTCGCGGCGGCTGTCATTAAATGCTGCCGCCACTACTACAGCTGCTGCTGCTAAATCCTGCCTTTATTAATGACAGCGGTTGCTGTCATTAATACCCTATAGCTAAAAAAAACTATAATATATATATATATATATATATATATATATATATATATATATATATCATATATATATATATATAAATCCAATAAATATATATATATATCTATATATATATATAACCCAAATAAATAAATATATATATATATATATATATATATATCTATATATATAAATACCAAATAAACTATAAATACACCCCCTCTATAATAATGTACATATTACAACATAGCCACATGCACACATACATAAATATATTATAATTTATACATCTATACATATATATAAATAATCATATAACAACTATAAATAATATAATTATCCAATTAAACTTACATATATATATTATAACAACATATACATACATACCCATACTATATACTATAACATATATATTAATGCTTGTAGAAGAAAGGCTACATAATATATATATTCTCTATATATAATACATAGATCTATGATATAATAAACACTATAATAAATACACTATATTATATATATAATATCTATATATATATACACAATAATAACTCATGAATTAAGAGCACAATAATTAGATCTACATATAATTACACAACATAAGGAGAGTATCATACCGTATCCCACTAGATCTAGGATACGCATGTGACACGAGTCCACCACACATCCAATTGCACCCCGAAGGACACAAACAAGTCATATATATTATTTATGAATAATACAAAGTGTCAAATATAGATCTATGTGTCCATGAAAAAATACGACATGTACAAAGTCCCGTGTCGGAGGGAAAACCCCAAAACAACACGTATCACCAAATTATTGGGATCCGACCTACACGTATCCAATTATGGATATGAAACTAGCCCCAAACACATAAGCATATGTCAAATTGATCTATAGGATCAATTGACACACACAACAAATGTCAATCTCGGAATTCTCCCAAAATTGACACAAAAAGTACCATAACTTTCTTATTAGGCCTCCTATGAACACAAAACCAAATCCTATGGGTAGCCTATGCATATGGATTGATTTTCTATGGTTAAATCTCATATTTAGAACTTAATTTAAGGGGAAAAATTGAATTGTACCTATTGGGAGATGGATTCCCAATGAAACCTCCAATTGAGATAAAATTGCCTCCACTTGTAGATCCTTGCTCCTCTTTGTAGATCCTTGCTTCCTCCTTCTAGATTCTTGCTTCTCAAGTCTCTAATGGTGATTTAGAAAGGAATTAGAATAAATTTGGTAGGGAAATAAAGTGGGAATGAAGAAAATTTGGTAGTGGAAAATTCTAGATCTAGATTTGGAATGAAAAGAGGAGAGAGAAATTTTCCTCTCTAATTAAATAGGCCGGCCCCTTTTCCTCTCCCTCAAGTTATCATGTAATGTTTATTATACCCCTTGGGGCCTCTCATGAAGAAATAATTAAGGAAGGTGTCACTACCACATTCCAAAAATAGGGGTATTTTTGACTTTTTATATACTATTAATATTATGGTATTTATATTAAATGATTTCTTGATATGTATATTTAAATTAAATAATTGCATGAGATGTGTATTTAAATATATTATATATATACAGTGTTCATTAATGTTTGAGCTGGTAGACTTGACCTAGAAGCCCACTAGACGAACACCTGACCGAATTATGGGATTATGTATTTAATTGTTTTATTTAGAATTTAATTATTGGAGGTAGTAATTAATTACCATAATTTAGTTAATTATTGTACCTTACCGTTGCTTCGATATTTGGAGCGCTACCCTAGCTTTTGCCTTCCAATAAATTTCACAACCTTGCCCTAGACGTGCCTGCCTTCCATTCTGACCTTTTTGCAACTCATAATTATGCTCTCTTATGCTTCATTTTAGCTGCACAATATTCGTCACGGACGTTTATTTAATTTCTAAATAAATTCCAACTTTGTATCGTTGTGCGTTCCAATCGAAATTGGAGGCAAATCTTGACCCATTTTTTATGCAACCCAAATTAGGGTAATATTCTGTTCTGAGTCTTCTTCACTAATGATATTTGTGACCCGACCTAATTTTGGCCCCATATACTCCTAATTAATTTTAGAACACGGCTTGCATTTATTTCTAATTAAATTGGGGATACCATTTTGACTAATCCCGTTAATCCTGATTTAATTCCAGTACCATATTAATTAAGCCCATACCAAACACACAACACCCCCTCACCCTACAAAATACCAAACACCAAATCGCCCACCAAATTTTCATTATTTTATATGTCTGTGCAAATACCCAAATTTAAGGGGGCTAATTTGCAAATATTGCATTAGGTGTCAACACCCCATTGGTTCAAACCAATGGAGAAGCCCTAATTTTGACTAGTCAACAACCCTCATCCTTACATGAAGGAATTCCTCCATGTCAAATCTTGACCACCCATTCAAGATGGGTGCATCATCACCACTCATTCTCCTCTCACCTCTTCCTATTTAATGTCCCATCACACCCTCTTCCAAAAAAAACCCTAATCCCCAAACCTAGGGAAGCCCCCATCATTCTCCCCTCACTCAACCGTAGCCACCCTCTATTTCTTTATTTTTTCCTTTCTTCTTCTCTTCTTCTTCTTCTTCTTTCATTCTCCTTCTCCTTTGTTTTTGAATTTTAGAAAAGGGGGGAACATCACCATCACTACTGTTCAGCTCAGGCCCTCAGTCCGACGGGCCGCTGCTCTGCACTCCGGCGAGCGCAGCTTCGCTCATCCCTCCTCCAGTCTCAACTCCCCGGTGGCCTGACCCCGCAGCTCAGGCCACCGACCTCTGCTGTCCCGGCCGAGCCCCGACCCCACTCGACTCACCAACTCCTGTGAGCTGCAACCCGCTGCTCCTCTCTCCGGTCGAGCTCCCCATCGGTTCCACCCCATACGACACAGCTCCCAGCCTCCTCCTTCTCGACATCCCCTCTCCGGCGGTCAGCATCGCCAACTCCTCCTCCATATGCTCCTTTCTCGACTCCACACCCTATCAGCCACCACCATCGTTGACACCTTCTCCCATTGCTCTTCTCCCTCAGCCCGAGCTCCTCCCTACACCGGCTTCTCCCCTCCGCCTGAACACCCCCACCAGCCCTCTTCTCCGGCCAACCGTTCGATCCCGAGCTTCCCCTCCGGCCTGCTGCAACTCCCCGGCCATCCTGAAGCTCCTTCCCTCTTCACCGACTCCTTGCACATCCCCGCTCCTCCTCCATCTCCTCCACGACTCCGCCAATCCCCTCCCTCTTCTCCGGCCAAACCAAACCAGCTCCACCACCATCATCAGCAGCTTCACCACCACCACCACGGTCTATTATCACCACCATACCCTAACCCCGACCCCGACTCTGGCCTACAACCGACTGTTTCACCTCACGCACGATCGACAGCCCGGCCTGTGCAGTCTCCTTCGGCGACTGTGCACTGTCGACCCCACGGCGGACCAGCACACGCCACCTGAACCAATCAGCACCACCACCAACAACCAGTTCAGCCCCGGCTCGGCCCGACGACCCGAAGCTCCACCCGGCCTCATCCTCTTCCCCGAGCACCACCACCTTGTCGTCGACGTCTTCTCCGTCGTCGTGCGCAGGTACGGTCCCCCTCGTGTGCGTACGTATGTATGAATGTATGCACTTATGTGTGTAGATAGTATATTTGTAATGTATATATATATATATATATATATATTCATACGTAATATAGTATATATATATATTGGTTTATTTTTATATAATATGTATTTAATAAAATGTATACTAGTATAAATTAAATTAGTGTATTAGTATTTGTATGTATTAATATTAATGAATGGTATATATATATATATATATATATATATATATATATATATATATATATATATATATATATATATATATGTATATATATATATATATGTATATATATATATATATGATATATTTCTCTATTAGTATTCAAACATATATATATGTATGTATTTAATATAATTGGTATAGTATATGTATGTATTTATTCATTGGTATATATATATATATATATATATATATATATATATATATATATATATATATATATATATATATATATATATATATATATATATATATATATATATTGTATATGCATTTAGTATATTCTTAATATATATAATTGGTAAGTATATGTATACATATATATAGTATAAACTCAATTAGTATAATAGCATTAGTATTTGTTAATATTAATGTTAATATATATATATATATATATATATATATATATATATATATATATATATATATATATATATATATATATATATATATATATATATATGTATATAGTATATGTATTTATCTAGTATATGTTTAGTAAAATGTATTTTTGGTATGTATATATATATATGTAGCATATATATTTATATTGGTATATATATGTACTTATATACGTATATGGTATATGTATTAAATTGGTACACATATATATATATAAGCTTTTCTCAAACTAATAGATATATAATTAAATGTATTTTGGCATACATATGATGTATATATATATATATATTGTTCAACTATATATTATATATGTATTGAGTATTAATGTTTATAATTAATAATATGTATATTTATATATGTATCTCTACTAGGTAACCCGAGTGTAAATACGGATACCCGTAACTACACATGACCTTGTGACCCTGTGAAATGTTAGTTGACTGCCACATGTACACTGACGTACTGGCGAGCCCCGTATCATTTTAACCGTCTGTCTTGCACATCAATCACAGATGCGACGCCGGTGCAACTTGATGCACTTGACCCTAGTTGACTAGTGTCATGCCTGGCATAGCCCCTGAGTTCGATGCATTTTAGATTGTGTGTTAGTGTAGCACCTGATGCAAATGTTGTATTATTTTATGATATGTCTATAGGACTGTTGGTTCATCCAGACGATACTCTGGAATAGGACATTGGTGTTACCAGCTAAGGACCCAAGGCGAGTATATTCTCTGATAATTTTTCCAATTATTTAATAATATCTATAATTTCAGTATCTAGAAATGTTACATCTGATTCTTGACACTGTGCTATACGGACTAGTATATAGCTTGGACCTGCAAATCATGAGATATTATATTGATGATATATTGGATATTGCTCGTGTATCGTGACGTGTCGTGATTGGATCCACTGTACTAGTTGGGGGCGGGAAAAATATTAGTAGATTATGTGATCATACCCAACTCTACATGCATCATAGCTCATCCCACATCTCACGTCGGGTGCGGCCTGACCATTACATGCCTCATAGCTGTTATATATGATTAGCCTGACCTCTACATGTATCATAGCTAACCTAATGGTTAGCCTGACCTTACATGAATCATAGCTAATCATATGTAGCCAGCCTGATCCTGTCCCAAGCCGATCATATGATAGACTGATATTCCAAACACTTAGAATAGTTACAGTTCTCTACTTTAGATCATATACTACATCACCCGTATATGATATTGTATCTCATTCTCTTCGTTTCATTTATGCATTGACTATTTCATATTGTCTATATTGCCTGTCTCTTTACATTGCCTGTCTCTTTATTTTGCCATTGTATTTATTTACTGTCTTCTCTCAGTATATAGCATTATCTGTTTATTGTTTTATAGCCCTTATTAATTAAATAGAAATATTATTTGAGATGTACTTTGCTCCTTCCTGACTGAAAAATATTTTCCAGACTATGCCTAGAGGATGTCCGACACTTATGGACCACAGGATGAGTAGCTGAGACTTGGACTTGGTAGTTCAGTTGTGATTCCGGGAGGTTTAGCCGGAATCACTAGTTATCTAGTTAGTTTCTTATCTGTCTATTTTTGGTACCGAATTTGTCTCCGGCAATCTTATTTGAGACTTAGATTATATGGTTGAGTTAGACTATTTCTATTTTAGACTTGTGTTGCATCTTACTTGTATTCTTTGAGATCTTATCGTGCTGTAGTTATGTGATTGAGTATGTTGTTCATATTATACTGTGATATCTGTGTCTCCTCATGGAGTTGGATATTCATGTAAGATTTATTAAATAGTTGCATGACCTAGACAGCATTCTACCGCCGATGCTGTGGCGTAGGCTGGACGTACATACGTTCTCGTGCCCCTATACCGGGTATGGGTCATGACACATTTTTAGTGGCGGCCCATGCAGGTCAGACTTCGCAAGTTGTGCGATGTTGTGGTAGTGCGACATCTTCGTTGTACTACTGCATGTCTGCTATAGAATATAGGACATAGGACACTAGTATGAGAGAGGATACTCAATCATAATTTATTTTAGAGATTCCTCGGATGACCCTTGAGAATCTCATTTCAATTTCCAATTTAAATTCCTTTCCCCTTGTTTCCGTCCGTCCCCACTCGTTGATATTGAGTTTGATTCTTGTTGACCAGTTGTTAAATTTAAATTCTTGGTATCGTTGTTGAGTTGATTTCTTATCGAGATGAATTTTACGGACTAAATTTTACGGTATCATCTGATGACATATATTGATGAGGACAGTGAGAAAGGTAAAACGTCTACTTTGGTTATGGAACCTAGAGTTTATCACAGCCATACTAGCTGTCGTGACGAGAACGTAGGAACCTGACTTGGATGTACATACTGTAGTTATGAAACTTAGAGTCTCTCGCAGCCATACTGGTTGGCATGGCGAGGATTCTAGATGACATGATTATAGAGTTGCATACCTTAGTTACGGAACCTGTTGTTATCGCACCTATGCTTACTAGCGTGGCGAGGATTCTGAGTGTCATAATTTCGGACAAACGTGTATGATTATCAGGTTGTATCTTAAATTGGTTCTTAAAGTATCATCTCAATACTTATCTATTTCTGTTATTACAGGACTTTATTCTATTGTTTCTTTTGTTTGCTAGCAGTAGAAACACCTTCAGTCCTCAACTTTCCTTGAGGATTTCTTGTTAAGTATGATAATTAGTGACTTGTAATTATGTCTGTGTCTTGAGCATTAGTATTGACCGAATGTTGCTTGTGAGTTTGTAAGTGTTTTCTAGTTGGACATGTGAGCAGTAGGCCTTAATCTAGAGTTAACCCATAGCATAGTACCTTGTAGCAATAGCTCTAGGATAGGTGTCATTATAGTACTATGAGTAAAGGAGAGTATAGAGTATCAGTGATAGTTCCAAGAGTTAGTATCAGAGCCAGCATACCCGTCCTGGATAATCATGATTATGTAATTGGAGGATCTATGTAAACAATTAAGTATCAAGGAATTGTGTTAAGGATTAATGGAGCATGATGTTCAATTTGATAATTGATATCGGGTGTGTTAAAAGTAAAAAAATATATATACATAAAGGGTTTTGATGAGATATCATGAGTAGAGAAATATCAGGATTGAAAATAGAAGTCGTGAAGCGTATCACAGATTAGTTTAACAGGCTGTAAAAGATTAAAGGAAAATACATATACCTCAGTCGAGGTGAGGAACCATTTACTTGCCCATGAGAGTAAAGTGAAGCATGGGTGTTAAAGAAGGTGCAAGAAATCGTGAGTTCTAATAAGTGTGATGAGGTAATCTAATAATGAAGTTAGTTTTACCATGCCAAGAGTATTAATGTTTCTATATCGAGGATTATTGAAAATGGTGCTAGTAACAGTAAGTACTTCGTGTAATGATAATTAGATTGGTGTACCCGTTGATATAGATTGAAAATCATGGAAGAAATACGTGTGATGATAACTTTAATTATTGGGAGTAATAGTGCAAGTAATCCGGGTAGTGCAAATTTTCGTACACAGTTAAGGATGTAAATAATTGGTGTATTAGTGTGCACCTTGAGTATTAGAAACCGTGAGCATTTATATGTATACTTTTGGATTTAATTTTATCGTTTGAAAAGTGGAAATGAATTGTAATTTTTGAGAATTTTAAGGAGTTGAGATTTTATGTTGTTAAAATATTGAGGATTAAAAAATTTGATTCAATAAACATGGTCAAGGCTATAAAGATTTTAGAAGTGATTAAATTTCTTTTTTCGATGTTGAGTATTTGACTTTTGAGGAAGTATATGTCTCTTATTTTAAATCGTTCGAGAAGTTAAACTTTGATGATCTTATTTTGAGGATTAAATTTTTTACGGTGGGTAAGAAATATATATTAGTATATGAGTGGATGAAGTGCATACATAAGGATCTGTTGACTTGGGCATGATTGAGATGGCACTGCAAATAGACTTGGGTGTCCATCTAGAGTTGTATTAGAGAGAACAGTACTTAGTATGGTGTGTTACACTTGGTGTGCACTTGAGTGATAAGAACACTAGTATGAACAATTATAGTAGGAAAGAGAACTAGAAGTGGGTGTACTTGTAGTAGAACGGAGGTACCTACAAGGATAGGAGTATCAAACTTTGAATGCATCATTGACCCATGATTGTGTTAGTCCTTGGTATCAGATTTGGTAGTAATAGACATGTGTGTACAATGAGGATGTATTCATGGATGTTGTGGACTAATGATTAGTTGATATGGGTACTAGTGTACAAGGATAGGAGTTAGTTAGTGAATATGCCAGAGTTAAGTGTATATTAGAGGATGAAGATATCCAAGTAATGGGTTAGAAGACTATGTTCTGTTCCTTCCTTCTGTTCCTTTTTCGTCTGTTGATTGATTGATTATTCCTTAGTACCGTAGCGTGTATCCGTGATTTCCTTGCTAGAATATAGCTACTAGTACACCCCGACAGAGCCCTTAATACCACGACAAAGGAGACTATGACCATGCATGTTTCTGTATTGCGTGATGTATGACTATAGGTAGGATTCTCTTAGACCTTGAGTGTTGAGAGTTGACCATAGTAGATTCATGAAAAGGTTATGACTTGACAAGGAGAGACAAGATGCTTAAAATTTTGGAGGATAAGCATTAATTTAAATAAAGAGTTAAGGATTTAATATGGCAGAATTGACGAATCATTGATTGAGATATGATTAAATTATCATTAAAATTCGAGGATAAACACTAATTTAAATGAGAGGTTAAGAATTTAATATGGTAGGATTGATGATTATAGATTACGATATAATTTATCATTAAAAACTTGAGGAAATTAGGGAGATTATCATTATACCTATTTGATTGCGATATATGAATTTAAAATTTTATATTATGGATGTCGCATTAAAATCCATAGGTATCGCGTTGTCGAGTATTTTGAGGAAAAATAAACCAAGGAATAAGATCATTGATGGATTAGTATTTGAATTCAAACTTTTGGGACGAGATTTCAATTTTATATATATGCATTGATTGAAATTAAATTTGAGGAGTAGATATTAAATTTTGAGTATTAAATTTTTTTTTTAAAAGTTTCGGAGAAAATTGTGATAAAAATGGAATTTGATTTTTTTGAAGAATTTTTAGGAATACGATAATTACAGAATTTTGAAAATTATGAAAAGACATTGTGGATTACTACCTGATTTCGTGGTTGATGAATTTAAATTTTGAGGAAAAATAATAATGTGTATGAGTAAATACTACTATAAGGATTTTAATTTTGAGGACGAAATTCTTTTAAGGAGGGTAGACTTGTCACTACCACATTCCAAAAATAGGGGTATTTTCGACTTTTTATATACTATTAATATTATGGTATTTATATTAAATAATTTCTTGATATGTGTATTTAAATTAAATAATTGCATGAGATGTGTATTTAAATATATTATATATATACAGTGTTCATTAATGTTTGAGCTGGTAGACTTGACCTAGAAGTCCACTAGACGAACACCTGACCGAATTATAGGATTATGTATTTAATTATTTTATTTAGAATTTAATTGTTGGAGGTAGTAATTAATTACCATAATTTATTTAATTGTTGTACCTTACCGTTGCTTCGATATTTGGAGCGCTACCCTAGCTTTTGCCTTCCAACAAATTTCACAACCTTGCCCTAGACGTGCCTGCCTTCCATTCTGACCTTTTTGCAACTCATAATTATGCTCTCTTGTGCTTTATTTTAGCCGCACAATATTCGTCACGGACGTTTATTTAATTTTTAAATAAATTCTAACTTTGTATCGTTGTGCGTTCCAATCGAAATTAGAGGCAAATCTTGACCCATTTTTTGTGCAACCCAAATTAGGGTAATATTCTGTTCTGAGTCTTCTTCACTAATGATATTTGTGACCCGACCTAATTTTGGCCCCATGTACTCCTAATTAATTTTAGAACACGGCTTGCATTTATTTCTAATTAAATTGGGGATACCATTTTGACTAATCCCGTTAATCCCGATTTAATTCCAGTACCCTATTAATTAAGCCCATACCAAACACACAACACCCCCTCACCCTACAAAACACCAAACACCAAATCGTCCACCAAATTTTTATCATTTTATTTGTTTGTGCAAATACCCAAATTTAAGGGGACTAATTTGCAAATATTGCATTAGGTGTCAACACCCCATTGGTTCAAACCAATGGAGAAGCCCTAATTTTGACTAGTCAATAACCCTCATCCTTACATGAAGAAATTCGTCCATGTCAAATCTTGACCACCCATTCAAGATAGGTGCATCATCACCACTCATTCTCCTCTCACCTCTTCCTATTTAATGTCCCATCATACCCTCTTCCTAAGAAAACCCTAATCCCCAAACCTAGGGAAGCCCCCATCATCCTCCCCTCACTCAACCGTAGCCACCCTCCATTTCTTTATTTTTTTCCTTTCTTCTTCTCTTCTTCATCTTCCTTCATTCTCCTTCTCCTTTGTTTTTGAATTTTAGA